>OX155902.1:5195531-5255838 GCA_944588485.1 Phosphuga atrata | reverse complement strand
ACACACAAGAACAGATAGACTAGATTATACAAAAAAGGCTAGACAGACAAGAAAGTATTTTTACAAGAAAAGTAACAAGAAAGTATTAAAAGTAACAAGAAGTTACTTTTAATAGAAGGCTAACCATGAACACTGAAAGCAATCCATCATCAGGAACGTGTATAGACAACATCGCAACAAATATTCCATGGAAATACAGCAAACTACCATATATCTGATCACTGCGCTCAGCAAATCAAAATGCAAATAAGAAAACCTAAAACACACACTAATTTTCAAAGGTTTTTTTCTCAGAAGAAAATAAGATACATTTTAGAGAATACCTCCAGACACAAACGTGGGACGTCCTATACAGAAACAAGGAGAGTGAAGTAAATAACCAATGGAACAGTTTTATGGAAATATTTATGACAGGATATAATGAGAATTTCCGTCGGACATCAAAACAAAATAAAGAAATCATAAAGAAGTCATTTTTTCGAATCCACTTATTGGGAAATCAAAAACGGAACATGAGATAATGCAGATCTTAGCACAGTTCCACCCAAACTTAAAACAACAATTTAACAGAACACAGAAAATATAAGGCTTAATTAAAAACCGAAAGAAGAAAATATTTTGAAAAAAGAATAAGGGCTAGCAAGAACATAATGAAAACTACATGGGATGTTATAAAAGAAATAACAAAAATTAACGATAAAAATCATGTCATCAACCCACGTCACTCGAGAAACTCGATCATGATAAATCAGTGGAAAATATCAACAAATTATATACCGAAAGAGCTTCTATGTTACTGAAACAAATCCCTAACAGGGAATACAAGGACAATATAACAAACGAACCAAACACGATATTTCTACGACCAACCTCAAGAGAAGAAATTTTAGACACTATAAAACAACTTAAAAATAGTAAAAGTCCGGGGTATGATGAAATTACCATGGATATCATAAAAGAAGTTAGCGAGGAAATAGCCAACCCATTAAAATATATAATAAACAATGTCTTTCAATACGGAATCTTTCCAGAAAGCCTGAAGACAGAAAATTACAGACCGATAAGTTTACAACCATCTTTCTTAAAACTATTGGAAAAACTAATTTCAGTTAGAATACCATCATTCCTTGGGAAAAACAAAATCGTTAGTGATCAACAACACGGCTTCGTCAAAGGACGTTCGGTGGAAACAGCTTGCTTCCATTTTATGAAACATATACTCCAGAACATCGAGAAAAATAAGCCAAGCGGAATTTTCCTGGACCTGTCCTAGGCCTATGTAAATCATGTAAATCATGAGATTCTTCTAAATAAACTAAATAAATACGGAATGAGGGGACAAGTAGCCGAACTTATAACATGGTATCTAAACAAGAGAAGACAAATAACGCAAATCAACAAAGAACAAGGCAAAATCAAATCAAACACTAGAACAGTCACTAGAACAGACTGTCTGAGTCACCATCAGAATACCACAAGGAAGTATCCGCGGACCGATACTATTTACATTACATGTAAACGGCCTACCGATATCGATACCGAAATTGACACCGCATAAAATGGTACACGTACGGTATGGTAATGGTACGCAGACGATACCAGTTTATTAACAATAAACAGGAAGACAGAGGACATACCAAATAACCTAAACGACACAATGAACATTTTAATAGACTGGTTCACGGAGAACAAACTAATTCTGAATAAAGAGAAAACCAAAATATTTATTTTTAAAACAAAAAGGTCCAACGAGATATACCCAATGAAACAGAAATTTCAACAACGACAGGGAAGTATATATATATATATATATATATATATATATATATATATATATATATATATATATATATATATATATATTTATATATATATATTTATATATATATTTATATATATATTTATATATATATATATATATATATATATATATATATATATATATATATATAAATAATATATATATATAGTAATGGCTCCCCTACACTTGTGTTTAAGATCAAGACACCAAGCACAAGTGTAGGCTGTGGGAGGAAGCCAAGGCCCATCCTGGGCTGTATGCGCCATGGGTTTGTTTGACTATACCGAAAGATTTTGCAAAATTCCCAATGAGTACTTTGTTATAGGCACATACGTCTTACATATTGTGGTCCAAGTCTAAATTTTCTATTTTAAAGAATTGACGAGATATTTGCAGAAAACCTTTAAAGTAATAGTTATTTACATATAGAGGGCCGGAGGTATAAGATTACGCCCGCCGCCGAAGTTTGAGGCCCGACGGAGGAGGGCGTAATCTTCCTCCGGGCCCGAGGCATGTACAACGTTTTACGCACAACTGCATAAAACCTACAAAATTTAATTAAAAATGGTTAAAAAACGATGAAAAAAATACGACGTTATTAAACGTTAATATATTTTTTTGCAATTTGTGGTTATTTTGTACTTTTCGGTTTTGTTTAGAATAAATGATTAACATATCTGGATTCACTTAAAAAATGTACACATATGTAGAGAAAGGATTAGATGATGAAATTGCTGTGTCAGTTTTGCAAAATATTTTATCAATTGCTGGCAGCAGCCTCACAACGTCAAAGCAGAACTGATGGAAACAAATTCAAAGAGCTTCTGCTTAAAAATTGTAAGAGATATATTATAAATTCTATCAGTTCTGCAAAGATAATTGATTTTAATATTGAAATTCATATTTTGGTATCACGGTGGATAGGCTTGACACGGGATTTTGTTTTATGAAGAAATTCCTCAAGATTTTGCAAGCTCTTTCGCCCTTACAATTATTCCATCTACACTTTCATATATCACATATATATATATATATATATATATATATATATATATATATATATGAAACGCTAATATTCACATTTAAAAATAAACACTTATTTGAGGCCTACGAAAATAAGACAAACAGAGAGACAAGAAACAAAAACGTAAGCTACAACTTAGCAATACATACGTTAACCATGACAGAAAGAGGACCTCCATACTCCAATATGAAATTGTTCAACACTCTTTCAAAAGCAATAAAGCTTTCAACAAATGTCAAAACTTTTAAAAACCAAGTTAGCAATTTAATTTTAGACATTGAACCTTAACAATATGGAGGAATACTATGACAGGGTATAGAGGATAACATAGGCAAGGACACATTTCACTTAGTTTATAGCAACTTAGTTATATATATATATATATATATATATATATATATATATATATATATATATATATATTAATTTTTATTTGATTTGAAACGGACAAGACTGACAAGATAAACAAGATAAGACAAACAGGACTAGACGGACAAGACTGGACAGACAAGACTAAATAGACAAGACTAGACAGACAAACCTAGACAGACAAGACTAGACAGACAAGACTAGACAGGCAAGACTAGACAGGCAAGACTAGACAGACAAGACTAGACAGACAAGACTAGACAGACAAGACTAGACAGACAAGACTAGACAAGACAAGACAAGACAGACAAGACTAGACAGACAAGACTAGACAGACAAGACTAGACAGACAAGACTAGACAGACAAGACTAGGCAGACAAGACTAGGCAGACAAGACTAGGCAGACAAGACTAGACAGACAAGACTTGACAGACAAGACTAGACAGACAAGACTAGACAGACAAGACTAGACAGACAAGACTAGACAGACAAGACTAGACAGACAAGACTAGACAGACAAGACTAGACAGACAAGACTAGACAGACAAGACTAGACAGACAAGACTAGACAGACAAGACTAGACAGACAAGACTAGACAGACAAGACTAGACAGACAAGACTAGACAGACAAGACTAGACAGACAAGACTAGACAGACAAGACTAGACAGACAAGACTAGACAGACAAGACTAGACAGACAAGACTAGACAGACAAGACTAGACAGACAAGACTAGACAGACAAGACTAGACAGACAAGACTAGACAGACAAGACTAGACAGACAAGACTAGACAGACAAGACTAGACAGACAAGACTAGACAGACAAGACTAGACAGACAAGACTAGACAGACAAGACTAGACAGACAAGACTAGACAGACAAGACTAGACAGACAAGACTAGACAGACAAGACTAGACAGACAAGACTAGACAGACAAGACTAGACAGACAAGACTAGACAGACAAGACTAGACAGACAAGACTAGACAGACAAGACTAGACAGACAAGACTAGACAGACAAGACTAGACAGACAAGACTAGACAGACAAGACCAGACAGACAAGACCAGACAGACAAGACCAGACAGACAAGACCAGACAGACAAGACCAGACAGACAAGACCAGACAGACAAGACCAGACAGACAAGACCAGACAGACAAGACCAGACAGACAAGACCAGACAGACAAGACCAGACAGACAAGACCAGACAGACAAGACCAGACAGACAAGACTAGACAGACAAGACTAGACAGACAAGACTAGACAGACAAGACTAGACAGACAAGACTAGACAGACAAGACTAGACAGACAAGACTAGACAGACAAGACTAGACAGACAAGACTAGACAGACAAGACTAGACAGACAAGACTAGACAGACAAGACTAGACAGACAAGACTAGACAGACAAGACTAGACAGACAAGACTAGACAGACAAGACTAGACAGACTAGACAGACAAGACTAGACAGACAAGACTAGACAGACAAGACTAGACAGACAAGACTAGACAGACAAGACTAGACAGACAAGACTAGACAGACAAGACTAGACAGACAAGACTAGACAGACAAGACTAGACAGACAAGACTAGACAGACAAGACTAGACAGACAAGACTAGACAGACAAGACTAGACAGACAAGACTAGACAGACTAGACAGACAAGACTAGACAGACAAGACTAGACAGACAAGACTAGACAGACAAGACTAGACAGACAAGACTAGACAGACAAGACTAGACAGACAAGACTAGACAGACAAGACTAGACAGACAAGACTAGACAGACAAGACTAGACAGACAAGACTAGACAGACAAGACTAGACAGACAAGACTAGACAGACAAGACTAGACAGACAAGACTAGACAGACAAGACTAGACAGACAAGACTAGACAGACAAGACTAGACAGACAAGACTAGACAGACAAGACTAGACAGACAAGACTAGACAGACAAGACTAGACAGACAAGACTAGACAGACAAGACTAGACAGACAAGACTAGACAGACAAGACTAGACAGACAAGACTAGACAGACAAGACTAGACAGACAAGACTAGACAGACAAGACTAGACAGACAAGACTAGACAGACAAGACTAGACAGACAAGACTAGACAGACAAGACTAGACAGACAAGACTAGACAGACAAGACTAGACAGACAAGACTAGACAGACAAGACTAGACAGACAAGACTAGACAGACAAGACTAGACAGACAAGACTAGACAGACAAGACTAGACAGACAAGACTAGACAGACAAGACTAGACAGACAAGACTAGACAGACAAGACTAGACAGACAAGACTAGACAGACAAGACTAGACAGACAAGACTAGACAGACAAGACTAGACAGACAAGACTAGACAGACAAGACTAGACAGACAAGACTAGACAGACAAGACAAGACTAGACAGACAAGACTAGACAGACAAGACTAGACTAGACAAGACTAGACTAGACAGACAAGACAAGACTAGACAGACAAGACAAGACTAGACAGACAAGACTAGACAGACAAGACTAGACAGACAAGACTAGACAGACAAGACTAGACAGACAAGACTAGACAGACAAGACTAGACAGACAAGACTAGACAGACAAGACTAGACAGACAAGACTAGACAGACAAGACTAGACAGACAAGACTAGACAGACAAGACTAGACAGACAAGACTAGACAGACAAGACTAGACAGACAAGACTAGACAGACAAGACTAGACAGACAAGACTAGACAGACAAGACTAGACAGACAAGACTAGACAGACAAGACTAGACAGACAAGACAGACAAGACTAGACAGACAAGACTAGACAGACAAGACTAGACAGACAAGACTAGACAGACAAGACTAGACAGACAAGACTAGACAGACAAGACTAGACAGACAAGACTAGACAGACAAGACTAGACAGACAAGACTAGACAGACAAGACTAGACAGACAAGACTAGACAGACAAGACTAGACAGACAAGACTAGACAGACAAGACTAGACAGACAAGACTAGACAGACAAGACTAGACAGACAAGACTAGACAGACAAGACTAGACAGACAAGACTAGACAGACAAGACTAGACAGACAAGACTAGACAGACAAGACTAGACAGACAAGACTAGACAGACAAGACTAGACAGACAAGACTAGACAGACAAGACTAGACAGACAAGACTAGACAGACAAGACTAGACAGACAAGACTAGACAGACAAGACTAGACAGACAAGACTAGACAGACAAGACTAGACAGACAAGACTAGACAGACAAGACTAGACAGACAAGACTAGACAGACAAGACTAGACAGACAAGACTAGACAGACAAGACTAGACAGACAAGACTAGACAGACAAGACTAGACAGACAAGACTAGACAGACAAGACTAGACAGACAAGACTAGACAGACAAGACTAGACAGACAAGACTAGACAGACAAGACTAGACAGACAAGACTAGACAGACAAGACTAGACAGACAAGACTAGACAGACAAGACTAGACAGACAAGACTAGACAGACAAGACTAGACAGACAAGACTAGACAGACAAGACTAGACAGACAAGACTAGACAGACAAGACTAGACAGACAAGACTAGACAGACAAGACTAGACAGACAAGACTAGACAGACAAGACTAGACAGACAAGACTAGACAGACAAGACTAGACAGACAAGACTAGACAGACAAGACTAGACAGACAAGACTAGACAGACAAGACTAGACAGACAAGACTAGACAGACAAGACTAGACAGACAAGACTAGACAGACAAGACTAGACAGACAAGACTAGACAGACAAGACTAGACAGACAAGACTAGACAGACAAGACTAGACAGACAAGACTAGACAGACAAGACTAGACAGACAAGACTAGACAGACAAGACTAGACAGACAAGACTAGACAGACAAGACTAGACAGACAAGACTAGACAGACAAGACTAGACAGACAAGACTAGACAGACAAGACTAGACAGACAAGACTAGACAGACAAGACTAGACAGACAAGACTAGACAGACAAGACTAGACAGACAAGACTAGACAGACAAGACTAGACAGACAAGACTAGACAGACAAGACTAGACAGACAAGACTAGACAGACAAGACTAGACAGACAAGACTAGACAGACAAGACTAGACAGACAAGACTAGACAGACAAGACTAGACAGACAAGACTAGACAGACAAGACTAGACAGACAAGACTAGACAGACAAGACTAGACAGACAAGACTAGACAGACAAGACTAGACAGACAAGACTAGACAGACAAGACTAGACAGACAAGACTAGACAGACAAGACTAGACAGACAAGACTAGACAGACAAGACTAGACAGACAAGACTAGACAGACAAGACTAGACAGACAAGACTAGACAGACAAGACTAGACAGACAAGACTAGACAGACAAGACTAGACAGACAAGACTAGACAGACAAGACTAGACAGACAAGACTAGACAGACAAGACTAGACAGACAAGACTAGACAGACAAGACTAGACAGACAAGACTAGACAGACAAGACTAGACAGACAAGACTAGACAGACAAGACTAGACAGACAAGACTAGACAGACAAGACTAGACAGACAAGACTAGACAGACAAGACTAGACAGACAAGACTAGACAGACAAGACTAGACAGACAAGACTAGACAGACAAGACTAGACAGACAAGACTAGACAGACAAGACTAGACAGACAAGACTAGACAGACAAGACTAGACAGACAAGACTAGACAGACAAGACTAGACAGACAAGACTAGACAGACAAGACTAGACAGACAAGACTAGACAGACAAGACTAGACAGACAAGACTAGACAGACAAGACTAGACAGACAAGACTAGACAGACAAGACTAGACAGACAAGACTAGACAGACAAGACTAGACAGACAAGACTAGACAGACAAGACTAGACAGACAAGACTAGACAGACAAGACTAGACAGACAAGACTAGACAGACAAGACTAGACAGACAAGACTAGACAGACAAGACTAGACAGACAAGACTAGACAGACAAGACTAGACAGACAAGACTAGACAGACAAGACTAGACAGACAAGACTAGACAGACAAGACTAGACAGACAAGACTAGACAGACAAGACTAGACAGACAAGACTAGACAGACAAGACTAGACAGACAAGACTAGACAGACAAGACTAGACAGACACTCTTGTTTCTTTTTTCGCTATACACAGCAGACTTGGTTAACTTTATAGGGCAAAAACACTGTACCATGTATGCTGATGATACAAGTATTATAATATCGGAGGATTCCCTGGTGGAAAACGAAATCAAAGCAAATGTTATCCTAGACAGACTTTATACATGGTTTTGTGCAAATAAATTGTTCTTAAATCCAGAATAAACTAACTACATAATTTTTCAATGTAGTCGAAGGAAACCCTCTGAAGATCTTCTTTTGCAAATCGGAAACTACCAATTACATCGAAAACAAGTGGTTAAATTTTTAGGAATATTTTTAGAAGAACACCTAACGTGGAAACTTACAACAGACTACATCGTACGCAAACTAAACAGCAAAGCATACCTTTTGAGAAAGGTCCGGGATACAGTTGGCAAAGATGCTCTTTTAAATGTGTACCATGCCGAGATCCACTCGGTTTTATCGTATGGCATTCTGCTATGGGGAATTTCCTCACATACAAATACAGTCCTTTTAGCTCAAAAGAGGATTATAAGAGCAATAACTGGTATAACAATTACCACATCATGTAGGCCATTTTTTCGGAAACTGGAAATTCTAACTGTGACGTCCGTCTATATATGGGAAATAGCATGCTATGTGTTTAAAAACATACAATTATTTGATATCGGGGAGGATCGCCATACTTACGACACAAGAAATCGTCAAAAACTACGATCCATAAGAAGTAATCTCAATCTATGCCAAGGGACGCCAAATAGAATAGGTATACACATTTTCAATCAAATACCTTTGGATATCAAGAATCACGGAACTTACAAATCTTTTAGGAAACAACTAAAAAGGCATTTGATAGAAAAGTGTTATTACACGTTAAGTGAATTTTTTGAAAATGAACAATAACAATATTTTCACATGTATTTATATTTTATACTTTTGTTCATCTATATGTTTGCATTAATCTAAATCAATTGTTTTTTCTTTGTTTTTCTTTCTTTCTTTATGACTTGTCTAATATGTAATGTATTTATATCTAGAGATAAATAAAATTTTTTGATTTTGATTTTTTGATTTTGACTAGACAGACAAGACTAGACAGACAAGACTAGACAGACAAGACTAGACAGACAAGACTAGACAGACAAGACTAGACAGACAAGACTAGACAGACAAGACTAGACAGACAAGACTAGACAGACAAGACTAGACAGACAAGACTAGACAGACAAGACTAGACAGACAAGACTAGACAGACAAGACTAGACAGACAAGACTAGACAGACAAGACTAGACAGACAAGACTAGACAGACAAGACTAGACAGACAAGACAAGACTAGACTAGACAAGACTAGACTAGACAGACAAGACTAGACTAGACAGACAAGACAAGACTAGACAAGACAAGACAAGACTAGACAGACAAGACAAGACTAGACAGACAAGACTAGACAGACAAGACTAGACAGACAAGACTAGACAGACAAGACTAGACAGACAAGACTAGACAGACAAGACTAGACAGACAAGACTAGACAGACAAGACTAGACAGACAAGACTAGACAGACAAGACTAGACAGACAAGACTAGACAGACAAGACTAGACAGACAAGACTAGACAGACAAGACTAGACAGACAAGACTAGACAGACAAGACTAGACAGACAAGACTAGACAGACAAGACTAGACAGACAAGACTAGACAGACAAGACTAGACAGACAAGACTAGACAGACAAGACTAGACAGACAAGACTAGACAGACAAGACTAGACAGACAAGACTAGACAGACAAGACTAGACAGACAAGACTAGACAGACAAGACTAGACAGACAAGACTAGACAGACAAGACTAGACAGACAAGACTAGACAGACAAGACTAGACAGACAAGACTAGACAGACAAGACTAGACAGACAAGACTAGACAGACAAGACTAGACAGACAAGACTAGACAGACAAGACTAGACAGACAAGACTAGACAGACAAGACTAGACAGACAAGACTAGACAGACAAGACTAGACAGACAAGACTAGACAGACAAGACTAGACAGACAAGACTAGACAGACAAGACTAGACAGACAAGACTAGACAGACAAGACTAGACAGACAAGACTAGACAGACTAGACAGACAAGACTAGACAGACAAGACTAGACAGACAAGACTAGACAGACAAGACTAGACAGACAAGACTAGACAGACAAGACTAGACAGACAAGACTAGACAGACAAGACTAGACAGACAAGACTAGACAGACAAGACTAGACAGACAAGACTAGACAGACAAGACTAGACAGACAAGACTAGACAGACAAGACTAGACAGACAAGACTAGACAGACAAGACTAGACAGACAAGACTAGACAGACAAGACTAGACAGACAAGACTAGACAGACAAGACTAGACAGACAAGACTAGACAGACAAGACTAGACAGACAAGACTAGACAGACAAGACTAGACAGACAAGACTAGACAGACAAGACTAGACAGACAAGACTAGACAGACAAGACTAGACAGACAAGACTAGACAGACAAGACTAGACAGACAAGACTAGACAGACAAGACTAGACAGACAAGACTAGACAGACAAGACTAGACAGACAAGACTAGACAGACAAGACTAGACAGACAAGACTAGACAGACAAGACTAGACAGACAAGACTAGACAGACAAGACTAGACAGACAAGACTAGACAGACAAGACTAGACAGACAAGACTAGACAGACAAGACTAGACAGACAAGACTAGACAGACAAGACTAGACAGACAAGACTAGACAGACAAGACTAGACAGACAAGACTAGACAGACAAGACTAGACAGACAAGACTAGACAGACAAGACTAGACAGACAAGACTAGACAGACAAGACTAGACAGACAAGACTAGACAGACAAGACTAGACAGACAAGACTAGACAGACAAGACTAGACAGACAAGACTAGACAGACAAGACTAGACAGACAAGACTAGACAGACAAGACTAGACAGACAAGACTAGACAGACAAGACTAGACAGACAAGACTAGACAGACAAGACTAGACAGACAAGACTAGACAGACAAGACTAGACAGACAAGACTAGACAGACAAGACTAGACAGACAAGACTAGACAGACAAGACTAGACAGACAAGACTAGACAGACAAGACTAGACAGACAAGACTAGACAGACAAGACTAGACAGACAAGACTAGACAGACAAGACTAGACAGACAAGACTAGACAGACAAGACTAGACAGACAAGACTAGACAGACAAGACTAGACAGACAAGACTAGACAGACAAGACTAGACAGACAAGACTAGACAGACAAGACTAGACAGACAAGACTAGACAGACAAGACTAGACAGACAAGACTAGACAGACAAGACTAGACAGACAAGACTAGACAGACAAGACTAGACAGACAAGACTAGACAGACAAGACTAGACAGACAAGACTAGACAGACAAGACTAGACAGACAAGACTAGACAGACAAGACTAGACAGACAAGACTAGACAGACAAGACTAGACAGACAAGACTAGACAGACAAGACTAGACAGACAAGACTAGACAGACAAGACTAGACAGACAAGACTAGACAGACAAGACTAGACAGACAAGACTAGACAGACAAGACTAGACAGACAAGACTAGACAGACAAGACTAGACAGACAAGACTAGACAGACAAGACTAGACAGACAAGACTAGACAGACAAGACTAGACAGACAAGACTAGACAGACAAGACTAGACAGACAAGACTAGACAGACAAGACTAGACAGACAAGACTAGACAGACAAGACTAGACAGACAAGACTAGACAGACAAGACTAGACAGACAAGACTAGACAGACAAGACTAGACAGACAAGACTAGACAGACAAGACTAGACAGACAAGACTAGACAGACAAGACTAGACAGACAAGACTAGACAGACAAGACTAGACAGACAAGACTAGACAGACAAGACTAGACAGACAAGACTAGACAGACAAGACTAGACAGACAAGACTAGACAGACAAGACTAGACAGACAAGACTAGACAGACAAGACTAGACAGACAAGACTAGACAGACAAGACTAGACAGACAAGACTAGACAGACAAGACTAGACAGACAAGACTAGACAGACAAGACTAGACAGACAAGACTAGACAGACAAGACTAGACAGACAAGACTAGACAGACAAGACTAGACAGACAAGACTAGACAGACAAGACTAGACAGACAAGACTAGACAGACAAGACTAGACAGACAAGACTAGACAGACAAGACTAGACAGACAAGACTAGACAGACAAGACTAGACAGACAAGACTAGACAGACAAGACTAGACAGACAAGACTAGACAGACAAGACTAGACAGACAAGACTAGACAGACAAGACTAGACAGACAAGACTAGACAGACAAGACTAGACAGACAAGACTAGACAGACAAGACTAGACAGACAAGACTAGACAGACAAGACTAGACAGACAAGACTAGACAGACAAGACTAGACAGACAAGACTAGACAGACAAGACTAGACAGACAAGACTAGACAGACAAGACTAGACAGACAAGACTAGACAGACAAGACTAGACAGACAAGACTAGACAGACAAGACTAGACAGACAAGACTAGACAGACAAGACTAGACAGACAAGACTAGACAGACAAGACTAGACAGACAAGACTAGACAGACAAGACTAGACAGACAAGACTAGACAGACAAGACTAGACAGACAAGACTAGACAGACAAGACTAGACAGACAAGACTAGACAGACAAGACTAGACAGACAAGACTAGACAGACAAGACTAGACAGACAAGACTAGACAGACAAGACTAGACAGACAAGACTAGACAGACAAGACTAGACAGACAAGACTAGACAGACAAGACTAGACAGACAAGACTAGACAGACAAGACTAGACAGACAAGACTAGACAGACAAGACTAGACAGACAAGACTAGACAGACAAGACTAGACAGACAAGACTAGACAGACAAGACTAGACAGACAAGACTAGACAGACAAGACTAGACAGACAAGACTAGACAGACAAGACTAGACAGACAAGACTAGACAGACAAGACTAGACAGACAAGACTAGACAGACAAGACTAGACAGACAAGACTAGACAGACAAGACTAGACAGACAAGACTAGACAGACAAGACTAGACAGACAAGACTAGACAGACAAGACTAGACAGACAAGACTAGACAGACAAGACTAGACAGACAAGACTAGACAGACAAGACTAGACAGACAAGACTAGACAGACAAGACTAGACAGACAAGACTAGACAGACAAGACTAGACAGACAAGACTAGACAGACAAGACTAGACAGACAAGACTAGACAGACAAGACTAGACAGACAAGACTAGACAGACAAGACTAGACAGACAAGACTAGACAGACAAGACTAGACAGACAAGACTAGACAGACAAGACTAGACAGACAAGACTAGACAGACAAGACTAGACAGACAAGACTAGACAGACAAGACTAGACAGACAAGACTAGACAGACAAGACTAGACAGACAAGACTAGACAGACAAGACTAGACAGACAAGACTAGACAGACAAGACTAGACAGACAAGACTAGACAGACAAGACTAGACAGACAAGACTAGACAGACAAGACTAGACAGACAAGACTAGACAGACAAGACTAGACAGACAAGACTAGACAGACAAGACTAGACAGACAAGACTAGACAGACAAGACTAGACAGACAAGACTAGACAGACAAGACTAGACAGACAAGACTAGACAGACAAGACTAGACAGACAAGACTAGACAGACAAGACTAGACAGACAAGACTAGACAGACAAGACTAGACAGACAAGACTAGACAGACAAGACTAGACAGACAAGACTAGACAGACAAGACTAGACAGACAAGACTAGACAGACAAGACTAGACAGACAAGACTAGACAGACAAGACTAGACAGACAAGACTAGACAGACAAGACTAGACAGACAAGACTAGACAGACAAGACTAGACAGACAAGACTAGACAGACAAGACTAGACAGACAAGACTAGACAGACAAGACTAGACAGACAAGACTAGACAGACAAGACTAGACAGACAAGACTAGACAGACAAGACTAGACAGACAAGACTAGACAGACAAGACTAGACAGACAAGACTAGACAGACAAGACTAGACAGACAAGACTAGACAGACAAGACTAGACAGACAAGACTAGACAGACAAGACTAGACAGACAAGACTAGACAGACAAGACTAGACAGACAAGACTAGACAGACAAGACTAGACAGACAAGACTAGACAGACAAGACTAGACAGACAAGACTAGACAGACAAGACTAGACAGACAAGACTAGACAGACAAGACTAGACAGACAAGACTAGACAGACAAGACTAGACAGACAAGACTAGACAGACAAGACTAGACAGACAAGACTAGACAGACAAGACTAGACAGACAAGACTAGACAGACAAGACTAGACAGACAAGACTAGACAGACAAGACTAGACAGACAAGACTAGACAGACAAGACTAGACAGACAAGACTAGACAGACAAGACTAGACAGACAAGACTAGACAGACAAGACTAGACAGACAAGACTAGACAGACAAGACTAGACAGACAAGACTAGACAGACAAGACTAAACAGACAAGTCTAGACAGACAAGGCTAGACAGACAAGACTAGACAGACAAGACTGGACAGACATGACTAGACAGACAATATTGTATCCCACTAAGCAGACAATATAGACTAGACATATTGAGAAAATTGTATCGCACTGGGCGAGCCATAACCGCACGAATATGACTGCTGTTATGAGTCCATTACAGACGCAAAATAGAAAAATACTGTATGATGGCGGAAAGAACTACCCGGACGAGTAACTTGGATGTGTATGTTCTTACACTGCAACAGTGTTACCGCGTGTGCCGACTTGTGCCAACATCTCGATTATTGTAATAATTTGAATGTTTATCACACAGGGTTGGTCTATTATAAACACAACTATTTAATATTTGCAATATCCATAGTCGTTTAGGTAAATAACAACAAAATGTAACTATAAAAACACTCAATTAGGACGGTAGACGCCTGCAGACTGGCGATAAATCCCAACAAGTACGGACACGACGTTTGATCGGCCGTTATCGGACGATGACGGTCGTGTTTGTGTACGTGCTCTTTTTGTTTTACAAGCGTTTGATTCAATCGTCCGAGTTCGGCCGTCGTCGCCCGAGCAAACTTCGGCCGATGACGGATTAGGTGTACGCGAGCCGTAAGGGCTCGTGTACAGACTGGCGAGAAATCCCAACAAGTTCGGACTCGGCGTTTGATCGGCCGTTCTCGGACGATGACGGTCGTGTTTGTGTACGCGCTCTTTTTGTTTTACAAGTGTTTGATTCAATCATCCGAGTTCGGCCGTCATCGCCCGAGTAAACTTCGGCCGATGACGGATTAGGTGTACGCGAACCGTAAGGGCTCGCGTACAGATTGGCGAGAAATCGCAACAAGTTCGGACTCGACGTTTGATTGGCCGTTATCGGACGATGACGGTCGTGTTTGTGTACGCGCTCTCTTTCTTTGTCAAGTGTTTGATTCAATCGTTCGAGTACGGCCGTCGTCGCACCGTGCAAACTTCGGCCGATGACGGATTATGGGTACGCGAGCCGTAAGGGCTCCCTACACTTGTATCAAAGAACAAGACACCAAACACAAGTGTAGGCTGTGGGAGAAGGTCCAGGTCCTATTTAGGACTGAAGCACCATTAGATAGATAGATGTCATGAATCAAACAAAATTATTTTTAAAATTTGATTTGAAAGAACGCCGCTTAAAAGCAAAGTTCATTGAAATTGCCTTGAAATTCTCTTCTGCGCCAGAAAAAATATTGTTATTACTTTGTTAATTAGCACGAATATTAATTATAACTTGTTCGCGTACCAAAAACACGTTGGTAAATTTCCGGCGCTGCTTTTGCTTTCAGTAAATTAAATACAAAATATTGTTTCGTTATAATTTACATTCATTATTGTTCGGGATTTTAATTCATTCCCACTATAGAAACTAATTAACAAAATATATTCTAAGAAAAACAAAGGCATTTGATTCAGTAGACAGACAGACCCTGATCTCAACCTTTCGAGAATTGAGTCTGGATGAGAATACAACCAGACAAATCCAGGCCGCTCTGAGAAACACCACCTCCATAGTCAAGTTTAGGCTTGTCGCACACTGGATCCGCTCCGCTCAGCTCACATCAGATCCGAACGGGTCCGCTCCTCTCAGCTCCGTCATTATTCCACATATTGCATCCGCTCAGCTACGTCACTTTTCCACACACTCAATCCCCTACCACCTCTCCTACGGGACAGTTAAATATGTGCTGCTTTCCTGGTTGCATAAATGCCTTAGCGCATATATGAAAACGTCGGTGTTGCGCCTTCGTGAACCATCCGCCAGCATCCGACCTCCGGCCTAGTATTTTTCACAAACAGAGGATAAGGAGCGGAGAGGAGCAGAACGGAGCCAAGCTGAGCTGGCTTTATATTTTTCTGGGCTGAAAGGCTGAGCTGAGCGGAGACGAGCGGACCCAGTGTGCGACAAGCCTTAGAGGTGAGCTCTCTGAGAAGTTTCCCATTCAAACGGGAGTTAGACAGGGTGATGGTTTTTCTTGCATACTGTTCAACTGTTTAATGGAGAAAATCATCAGGGAATGGACTTGCTCATTACCATCGGGAACTGGACAACACCTGATTTTGGCTAAATTTAACAAAACTTGACAATATCGACAAGACTTGTAAATACCTCAGAAGACTTGAGAAACCTTGACACTTCTGTTCTTCTTCTTCGTCAGCTTTCCATCGTCCACTACTGGACATAAGCCTCTTCGTAAGTCTTCTACATCTGGCGATTTTGGGCTTTGCGATGTCACTCTTTACCAGCGATCGATTTAATGTAGTCCAAGCATCTTTTCGTGGACAACCCTTGTTGCTCCTTGTTGTTACTCTAGGTCACCACAGGGCAGTTCTGGCAGTACAGTTCTGCACCTGTGGTTGCGACGTGTCCGACCCAACGCCATTTTAACTGCGCGACGCGATCAGTAACGTCGATCTTCCTCTGATAATTTCCTTTCTGACTTTGTCTCTTAAAGAAATCCCAGTCATTCATCGCTTCAAGGTCCTTTGTGTTACCCTTAGTCTTTTGGAACTCTTCTTTATGAAGCTCAAAGTTTCTAAACCGTATGTAGCTACTGGAAATACGCATGAGTTTTAAACTATTGTTTTTAGGTTCATTGGTATATCTTTGTTTCTCAGGATTTACTTTGCAGATTGTAGTATTGGTGGTGACGACTTGTATTGCGATGATATTGTACCCCACCCCTCTTCCTCTAAACGTTGGTATACTTACCCATTTAGAGCGCCTCCTCTAGTCCTGATTCCTTTAGCAATTTTAAGATCTGGATGGGATGCAAGGACTGCAACTCCTGTACGTTTAAGCAGTGGGTCCCAAGATACATCTTTCACTTGCGGAGCAGTGCTCCGCAGTCTTTGAGATTTGGGTTTCCTCTGCCTAACCACAGAATCTGCATCTGTCATCTTACTCTAGGCCGAGGGTCTTGAGGTGTTTTTTAAGTCTGCAGTATCCCGTCAGGACTCATGCCAGAATTCTAAGCTTGTTTCTGTTTAGTCTCAGGCAAGCTTTTGTTCTTTTCTGGTTAACAGATCCCGGCATTAGTTTGGATTGTCTCAACCCTGGAAGTTCTTTCCAGATTTCATCCATTGTTCTTGACCAAACCGTCTGGTCGCTTTAACCGATTGTCAACAGATTGTCAAGTCTTAACCCGACTCGAATTGAGAAGATTTGATAAGTTTAGAAAACCGTTCGACGAGACAATATGTTTCTAGTGAATAAAACGCAATGAATTGAACAAAAAAAAAACTCAGACATGTGCAAGCATTTAACTTATTACACAATTTATCCTCTTACACGTTCCACAAACTTTCACCTACATTTATTGTGTGAATAAGTTATTGTATGGAATCTGATCGGTGCTTTCACGATCACAATGCGAACGAGAAACAAAAATGCAAAAGCGAACGAGAACACATCACCATCTGGCGATGGTTTGTGTGGTTTATGCGCGGAGTCTTTACAAAACCAGTCCATTTTATTATGGCAGAGTAATTGTACAGATGTTCGTAAGTGTGTAATGCAGACTGCACTGTGTATTTACCACACAGGGAGTAGAAAAACACGGTGTTCAATGTGTTCAATTTGCCTTAGCTCTAATTAGAATAAATTGTTGGTTTCATAGTTTAAATTAAAAATTAAAAAAAAGAACAAGAAGACTCTAATCTGGTTTAGTTCAGTGCTATCTAGTATTATTTAGCCTTGTCGAGTCTTGCTCAGTCTCGTAAAGTCTTGTACAGTCTAGTTTAGTGTTGTCCAGTCCTGTCTAGTCTTTCACAGTCTCGTCCAGTCTAGTCAAATCTTGACCACTCTTCTTTAGTCTTGTCCGGTCTTGCAGAGCTTTGTCCAGTCTTTTGTAGTCTTGTCCAGTCTTTTCTAGTCTAATCCAGTCTTGTACAGTGTTGTCCAGTCTTTTCTAATCTTGTCTAGTCATGCACAGTCTTGTCCAGGCTTGTCAAGTCTTGTCAAATCTTGTCAAGTCTTGTACAGTCTTGTCAAGACTTGTCCAGTCTCGTACAGTCTTGTACGGTCTTGTACATCCTTGTAGAGTCTTAACCAGTCTTGTCTAGTGTTGTCGAGTCTTGTCCAGTCTTAAACAGCTTTGTCCAGTCTAATGCAGTCTTATCCAGTCTTTTCAAATCTTGTCCAGGCTTGCACAGTCTTGTCCATTCTTATCCAGTTTTGTCAAACCTTGTCCAGTCTTGTGCAGTCTTGTCCAATCTTGTCAAATTTTGTCCAGTCTTCTCAAGTCTTGTCCAGTTTTGTACAGTCCTGTACATTCGTTTTGTCCATTCTTAACCAGTCTAGTCTAGTGTAGTCGAGTCTCGTACAGTCTTGTCCAGTCTTGCAGAGTCTTGTCCAGTCTTATACATTCTTGTTCACCCTTTTCCAGTCTTGTCCAGTTTTGCACAGTCTTGGGTAATTTTGTCAAGTCTTGTCCAGTTTCGTACAGTCTTGTACATTCTTGTCCAGTCTTGATCATCTTGTCTAGTGATGTTGAGCCTTGTCCAGTCTTGCACAGTCTTCTCCAATCTAATCCAGTCTTATCCAGTCTTGTCAAGTCTTGTCCAGTCTTGTGCAGTCTGCACAGCCTTGACCAGTCTAATGCAGTGTTATCCAGTCTATTCAAATCTTGTCCAGGCTTGTCCAGTCTTATCCAGTCTTGTCAAACCTTGTCCAGTGTTGTGCAGTCTTGCACAGTCTTGTCCAGTCTTGTCAAGTCTTGTCCAGTCTCGTACAGTTTTGTACCAGTCTTATACAGTCTTGTCCAGTCCTATATAGTCTTGTCAAGTCTTCTTCACTATTTTCCAGTCTTGTCCAGTCCTATATACTCTTGTCAAGTCTTGTTCACTATTTTCCAGTCTTGTCCAGTATTGCGCAGTCTTGTTAAATCTCCAGTCTTGTCCACGTTTGTACAGTCTTGTCCAGTCTGGATCATCTTGAATAGTGTTGTTGAGTCTTGTCCAGTCTTGCACAGTCTTCTCCAGTCTAATCCAGTCTTGTCCAGTCTTGTGCAATCTTACACAGCCTTGTCCAGTCTAATGAAGTGTTATCCGTACAGTCTTGTACATTCTTGTCCAGTCTTCATCATCTTGAATAGTGTTGTTGAGTCTTGTCCAGTTTTGCACAGTCTTCTCCAGTCTAATCCAGTCTTATCCAGTCTTGTGCAATCTTGCACAGCCTTATCCAGTCTAATGCAGTGTTATCCAGTCTATTGAAATCTTGTCCAGGCTTGTCCAGTCTTATCCAGTCTTGTCAAACCTTGTCCAGTGTTGTGCAGTCTTGCACATTCTTGTCCCGTCTTGTCAAGTCTTGTCCAGCCTCGTACAGTTTTGTTCCAGTCTTATACAGTCTTGTCCAGTCCTATACAGTCTTGTCAAGTCTTGTTCACTATTTTCCAGTCTTGTCCAGTTTTGCGCAGTCTTGGCCAGTCTTGTTAAATCTCCAGTTTTGTTCACGTTCGTACAGTCTTGTCCAGTCTTGATCATCTTGAATACTGTTGTTGAGTCTTGTCCAGTCTTGCACAGTCTTCTCCAGTCTTGTCCAGTCTTGTGCAATCTTGCACAGCCTTGTCCAGTCTAATGCAGTGTTATCCGTACAGTCTTGTACATTCTTCTCCAGTCTTCATCATCTTGAATAGTGTTGTTGAGTCTTGTCCAGTTTTGCACAGTCTTCTCCAGTCTAATCCAGTCTTATCCAGTCTTGTCCAGTCTTGTGCAATCTTGCACAGCCTTATCCAGTCTAATGCAGTGTTATCCAGTCTATTCAAATCTTGTCTAGGCTTGTCCAGTCTTATCCAGTCTTGTCAAACCTTGTCCAGTCTTGTGCACTCTTGCACATTCTTGTCCAGTCTTGTCAAGTCTTGTCCAGCCTCGTACAGTTTTGTTCCAGTCTTATACAGTCTTGTCCAGTCCTATACAGTCTTGTCAAGTCTTGTTCACTATTTTCCAGTCTTGTCCAGTTTTGCGCAGTCTTGGCCAGTCTTGTTAAATCTCCAGTCTTGTTCACGTTCGTACAGTCTTGTCCAGTCTTGATCATCTTGAATAGTGTTGTTGAGTCTTGTCCAGTCTTGCACAGTCTTCTCCAGTCTTGTCCAGTCTTGTGCAATCTTGCACAGCCTTGTCCAGTCTAATGCAGTGTTATCCGTACAGTCTTGTACATTCTTGTCCAGTCTTCATCATCTTGAATAGTGTTGTTGAGTCTTGTCCAGTATTGCACAGTCTTCTCCAGTCTAATCCAGTCTTATCCAGTCTTGTGCAATCTTGCACAGCCTTATCCAGTCTAATGTAGTGTTATCCAGTCTATTCAAATATTGTCCAGGCTTGTCCAGTATTATCCAGTCTTGTCAAACCTTGTCCAGAGTTGTGCAGTCTTGCACAGTCTTGTCCAGACTTGTCAAGTTTTGTCAAGTCTTGTCCAGTCTTGTACCAGTCTTATACAGTCTTGTCCAGTCCTATGCAGTCTTGTCAAGTCTTGTTCACTCTTTTCCAGTCTTGTCCAGTTTTTCACAGTCTTGGGCAGTCTTGTTAAATCTTGTCCACTTTCTTACAGTCTTGTCCAGTCTTGATCAGTTTTGTCTAGTGTTGTTGAGTCTTGTCCTGTCTTGCACAGTCTTCTCCATTTCAATCCAGTCTTGTCAAGTCTTATCCATTCTTGTGCAGTCTTGCATAGTCTTGCACAGTCTTGTCCAATCTTATCCAGTCTTGTCAACTCTTGTCTAGTCTTTTCCAGGCTTGTCCAGTCTTGCAGAGTCTTATCCAGTCTTATAAAATCTTGTCCAGTCTTGTCAAGTTTTGTTCAGTCTAGCCCACTCTTGTCCAGTATTGTCTACACCTATCTAGGGTTATCTAGATTTGTCTCGTCTTGTCTACCCTTGTCTAGTCATGTCTACTCTACTACTCTTGTCTATTTTGATCTTGTCTCCTATTGCCTAATCCTGTTGGTAGTCACCGCATTATCTGACAAGACTAGACAGAATAAGACAAGAATTGACAAGGTAGAAACAGACTGGACAAGATTAGAGAGGTCCTGACAGAACTAGACTAGACAAGTCTGGACAAGACTAGAGAAGATTAGACTAGATCTTCTTCTTCTTATTGTGCCATATCCTCAGTGGACGTTGGCGATCAATATGGCCCATCGGATTCGATCCACAGCCGATCTGAACAAGTCAACCGATGTTCTTCCGGTCCATTGTCGCAGATTCTTCAACCAGGAGATCCGTCGTCTTCCCTGTGACCTCTTCCCCTCGATTTTTCCCTGCATGATGAGTTGAAGTAGCCTATATCTATAGACTAGATAGGATTAGGCAAAAGGAGACAAGACCTGACTAGACAAGAGTAGACATAACTAGACAAGGCTATAGAATCTAATCTTCTATAGCATTCTCTAGTTATGTCTACTCTTATCTAGTCTGGTCTTGTCTCCTTTTGCCTAATCCTATCTAATCTTGTCCAGACTTGTCAACTCTAGTTCTGTCAGGACCGCTGTAATCTTGTCTAGTCTGTTACAACCTTGTCAATTCTTGTCTTGTCCTGTCTAGTCTTGTAAGATAAGACGGTGAATGCCAAGAAATATCTATAATTATTAAATACTGATTTCGAAAGTAGCTCCGGGTTGTAAATCACTTATCTAAATGTGCTGGAGGGCTTTAAATGAATTTTAATTTCGAAGCAAAAAATTTAGTTTTAACAGATGATTAGGTTGTGCAATGGATTCCACGGTTGCGTGAGATGTCAAACGTTTAAAGTTCAGGTAATTATCTATTTACGTTTTTGGTAATTATAAATGAATTGCTGTTGGGAAAAAGTCTTTGTGGAAAGTGAAAATGTTGGTTGGTAGGTCAGTGGAAAACGGCGTGGAAAAATTAAAACGTAATGAATGGTGATTTCACGAGTTGTTGGGTTTTGCGAGAAAATTATATTTTTTCTTTGGTTTCATTAACAAATTTTCTTAGGAATTCTTAACGAATATTGCCCATTTAGATAAATTACAGAGAATACAGGAAGCTTATCTTTGTAAAGACGTTTTGGATTTTTGATAATTCAATTCTCAATTTTTCAACTCCGCCAGCATGCAGTGGTGGGGTGGATTGAGTAGCTCCACCGCCATGTTGCCAGTCCCAAGCCTGGATAAAGGACGAGAGTTGAGCATAAGGCTATCAACCTATCTCGTAAAAACCTATTTGTTATGAAACCTCAACAAGAGCCTTGGAAAGGGACTGATCAACGGAAACGGCAACGAAATATGGATTTGAATATAGGTACTTGGAACGTTTGGAGCTGGTATAGACCAGGGGCAGCCAAATTGGCTGTCGAAGTCTTGGAAAAATGTAAAATGGACATAACAACAGTGCAAGAAATCAGGTGGCTAAATTCCGGCAATATTAAGATTAGCAAATCGGTAGTACTATATAGCGGAAAAGAGGACACAGACGAATTTGGGACCGGTTTTGTGATCAAGGAAGAACTGATGAGTGAACTAATATCCTTTAAACTCATAAATGAGAGAATATGCTCGATCCGGTTACGTAGAAAATGGTACAACATATCACTAATAGCGAACCTTCAAGTAGTTCAAATTAACCTACATCACAGCAAAGCGGCCACTGCAGCCCTCTGCAGAAAGCTGCTAGCTGATGACATCGATTTAGCAATGATCCAAGAGCCCTATATTGTCAAGGGGCGAATCTGTGGCTTAGGCGATGCTAAAGGTAAGCTGATATATAATGACCAGAATCCCAGAACTTGCATTCTAGTGAGGAAAAATTTGAAATTTCTTCCTCTAATGGAATTCTGTTCTAGAGATATTACAACCGTAAAAATACAATGGAGCACGAGGGAAAGAGAGAACAGAGCAATTCTTAGCTCAGTCTACCTACCCTACGACTCCATTGATCTTCCGCCCAGCAAAGAAACGGCAGACCTAGTAAGTTCCGCTCAACAGGAAAATCTAGAGCTGATCCTCTGCTGCGATGCGAACTCCCACCACACCACATGGGGAAGCACCAACTGCAATCCAAGAGGTGAGTCTCTTTTTGAATACATTATTACTAACAATCTAATAGTTGTTAATGAAGGTAACTCTCCCACCTTTGAAAACGCTATAAGAAAAGAGGTAATTGATATAACTGCCACGACAATGGCAATATCGCGGTCAGTCAAACGATGGCAAGTCCTGAACGAACCATCGCTTTCCGACCATAAATACATTAGCTTTGAACTGTCTCATAAGGAAGTAATACCTGAACCCTATTACAACCCGAGAAAGACGGACTGGGCTAAATACGAACAAGAACTACATAAAAAGATAGAGCATGTTCGATTCAAATCTTCTCAGGTAAAAGATCTAGATACAAATGCCCACAAGCTAAAAGAGGCAATGGTTGACTCTTATAAAAGCTGCTGTCCTCAATCACAGCCAAGTGAGCAAAGAGGTAAAAAACAACCACAATGGTGGAACAAGGATCTCGAAAAGACCAGGCGAGAAGTCAGAAGCCTTTTCAACAGATCTAGAAGAACCAAAGGCTGGGACAGCTATCATAGAGCCCTCACAGACTATAGTAACAAAATCAAGACTGCCAAAACAGAAGCTTGGAAAAAATATTGGCAAGAGATAGAGACGACGCATTCCACAGCGAGGCTCCATAAAATTCTCTCAAAGCAAGCTTCGAATCCCGTCGACACCCTCAAAAAAGCAGACGGGAACTTCACAGCAAATAAACGTGAAACACTGCTACATCTTGTAGGCGCGCATTTTCCAGGGGCTGCTGAAAACAACACTCCTTTCCACTCAAGCCATACGGCAACCAGAGAGGACTGGAATGTGGCAAAAAGAATTATCACAACAGAGAGAATTAAATGGGCAATCAAACTCTTCAGCCCCTACAAATCTCCTGGAACAGATAGCATATATCCAATAATGCTTCAGAAAGGCATGAATATCATACTCCACCCTCTTAAGGACCTATTTAGAGCAAGTCTAGCACTAGGACATGTTCCATTAACCTGGAGAGAGACAAGAGTGGTATTTATCCCAAAACCAGGCAAATCTAGCTATGCCGAAGCTAAATCCTATAGACCAATCAGCCTGACATCATTCTTTCTAAAAACCTTAGAAAGACTGATAGACAGACATTGGAGAGAAGAAGCGCTGATTAGATCTCCGCTTCATACATACCAACACGCTTACCAAACAGGAAAGTCATGCGAAACAGCGTTACACCAGTTAGTAAGTAAAATTGAGAAAACTTTGGAGAACAAAGAAGTTGCCCTAGGTACTTTCTTAGATATAGAAGGAGCCTTCGATAACACATCTTACATCTCAATAGAAAACGCAATGGTCAATCACCACGTAGATAACACTACGACCAGATGGACCATGTCGATGCTTAACAGCAGAACTGTAAAAGTTAAACTACTGGAAGAAGAGATAACCATGTCAACAACAAGAGGTTGCCCCCAAGGCGGCGTACTGTCACCACTTTTGTGGTGCCTAACAGTCGACGAGCTACTAATCACCCTTAACAAAAGAGCGTTCTTCACTCAAGGATATGCCGATGATATCGTCATACTGATTCAAGGTAAACACCAAAGAACGGTTGAAGAAATCATGAAGGCAGCCTTGAATATTACAGAGACCTGGTGTTCGACAGGAGACCTAAGAATCAACCCTGCGAAAGCCACCCTGATCCCTTTCACAAATAGGAAGAAAATTACAAACCAAACCAATATCTCAATATTTGGGAAACCTGTTCAATGGAACAACGAAGTCAAATACCTAGGACTTACACTAGATTCCAAACTAACATGGAATCCCTACATGAACAAGACAATCTCCAGATGCAAACAAACGCTGATGATAAGTAAACGAGCCATAGGTAGCACATGGGGTCTCAAACGGGAACTGACTCACTGGCTATACAAAACTATAGTTCGACCAATACTAACCTACAGCATAGTAACCTGGTGGCCTAAACTACAACAATCAACTGCTGTTGCAAAATTAAGCAGGATACAACATCTAGCGAATCTATGCACCACAGGAGCCTTTAGAACTACCTCTGGATTAGCATTAGACGTGATACTAGATACACCGCCATTATACATCTTTCTAAAAGGAGAAGCAAGAATGGCGGCATACCGACTACAATGCGCGGGTCAATGGATCGCAGCCAGTAGGATCGGGCATACGAAAATCATGACGGCAGTCAGAATACCGTTGATGGAAATGAGAACCGACAGTACCAACAAGTCATTCCATTTCGAAAAATCATCCACCGTACACATAGATCCAAGCTGGAAACCGGACCAGCTTCCCACCCCTACTAACAAGAACATAATCTTTTACACGGATGGTTCAATGTTTGAAGGAAGGGCCGGATCGGGCCTGTACAGCAAAAATCCCAAAATTAGGGAATCAGCCAGCCTAGGCGAACACTGCACGATATTCCAAGCAGAAGTACACGCATTACTATTGGGTGCTACTGAATGCCACAGACAAAAATATCGGAACAGAAACATTTATTTTATATCTGATAGTCAAGCAGCGCTAAAAGCACTAGAGGCCTGCAGTACAAAATCAAGAATCATAAAAGAATGCAAAGAAATACTACATACACTAGGCCAACAGAACACAGTAAAAATCATCTGGGTTCGCGGGCATAGTGGTATAGAGGGAAACGAACATGCAGACGACCTAGCAAAACAAGGTGCCCGCAAGAAACTAGTTGGTCCCGAACCGAGCATAGGTATAGAAAAAGCCTGCGCCAGAGCATCCATCAATGATTGGATGAAAAATAAACACAAACTCAGATGGAACTCCTATGATAAAGCAACCCATTGCAGGAAGCTAATAGACTCACCTAATCCCAATATAGCAAAGGACCTGTTAAAACTAAACAAAGCTCACACGAAGCAGATAGTTAGTTTACTAACAGGCACTGGCGGATTTAGAGAATTCATGCATAAAGTAAAAATCTACCGAGACGAACCTTTATGTAGACTCTGCGGAGAGGAAGATGAAACAGCAAACCACGTACTCTTCGAATGCCCTGCCCTAGAACGAATGCGACACCAGCTCGACTGGAACCAACAAACCACATGGGAACCCAAACTTGTAGGAAAACTAAGGAAACTAGTCAGTGACACAGACGTCGGACTGCAAGTTTGATATCAACCGACAGCACAATAAGCCTTAAGGTTGACGTGCGCCAAACCCTTAGAGGAAGTCGGGAATCTAATCTAATCTAATCTAATCACTAATAGCAATACACGCACCAACTGAAGTAGCCGAGGAAGGGACGAAAAACAATTTTTATGAAATACTTGAACAAACACTAAATGAAATACCTAAGGAAGATATGCTCCTGGTTTTAGGAGATTATAACGCGAAAATAGGAAGAGAAGAAACATCACAACTACAATTTGGAAGACACAGCTTACATGCTTCTTCTAATAACAATGGAAACAGGCTGATCGACTTTGCAGTCTCGAATAACCTGTTGATAAAATCAAGTATGTTCACATCACACAACATTCTTGGATATCTAACGACGTTATAACGAGAAATCAGGCAGATCACGTATTGGTAGACACTAGACACGGATCAAACATAATACACGTTAGAAGTTGCAGGGGAGCTGATGAAGATACGGATCATAATTTGGTTAGAGCCAAAACTAGACTGCGACTAGCTGCAAGGAAAGAGAAAAGCCACAAGAAAGAAGTACAGTGGAACATCGAAAAGCTAAAACAACCAGATGTTAAGGATAAGAAATAACAAAGAATAGAACAGGCATACATAGAAATACATGCACAGAACCTAGGAGTAGAGGATACTTGAAAGACAATAAAGGAAGTAATTCAAGAAGCCAACAAAGAAATCCTTGCTGAGAAACAAAATACAAAAAAGAAGATGTGGTTCGATACAGATTGTCACAGACTTAATGGGGAAAAGTATGGAATAAGAATCAAGATGTTACAAAACCCATCGGATGAAAATAGAAATAAGTTCCATAACCTAAGAAACAAAATGCGAAAACTTATGAGGAAAAAGAAAAGAGAATGGCATAATGAACAGCTACATGGAGTGGAAAGAGCTGGAACACATGGAAACACAAGAAAATTCTATAAGCAAGTGAACATACATAAAAAAGGATTTCGCTCAAGAACCTCTACAATGATGATGGCGAACTTATGACTAGCAAACTGGAGATCCTCAATATCTGAAAAGAATACTTTCACAACCTACTCAATATAGAAGACCCGACATAGCAAAAAGAGGATAAACGACATAGCGCTGAAGCCTGGGTTGATCCACCAGCGAGAGAAGAAACAGCTCAAGCCATTAAAGAGCTAAAAAATAATAAAGCAGCAGGAAGAGATGGCATCCCCGCGGAATGCCTGAAGGAGGGTGGACAGAAACTAGGAGATACCATACACCAGCTGATACAAAAAATATGGGAACTGGAATCGATTCCAAAGAACTGGAAAGAAGGAGTTATTATACCAACAACTATAGAGGTATCACACTCCTTAACACATCATATAAAGTTCTGTCCAACATAATTAGGAACCGAATAACACTGTATGCAGAAGAAATAGTTGGAGAATACCAAAGTGGATTTAGAAGGAAACGATCAACAACAGACCAGCTATTTACTTTAAGACAACTGTTAGAAAAATACTGGGAATTCGATAGAGATTTGCACAACCTATTCGTAGACTTTAAACAGGCGTATGACAGAATCTTCAGAGCAAGCTTATGGTCAGCACTAGAAGAGCTTGGAATACCCAGCAAACTCACGAGAATGAGTAGAAGGTCAATACAGCGAAATATTTAATATAACAACTGGCCTTAAACGCATGCACTGGATGCACTGTCACCGGCTTTGTTTAAACTAGCCTTGGAGAAGGTGATAAGACGAACCGAACTAAGTATAAGCATCTTCGAAAATAGCGGACCCAGACTGATTCTAGCGTATGCAGATGATCTAGATGTTGTGGGAAGAAATACAATTAGCGTGAAGGAAGCCTTTATAAAACTCGAAAAAGGGGCAAAAAAGATGGGATTGAAAGTCAACGAGGAGAAAACGAAGTATATGCATATGACACGAAACACAAGACTAGATCGAATTCGACAAAATGTTACCATGTATGAGTACAACTTCGAGCACGTACAGTCTTTTCGATACCTAGGGGCATTCATAACATCAGATAACAACGTTAAAGTAGAAATAGGACAGCGCATTCTACAAGGAAATAAATGCTACTACGCAACCCAGCAATTATTACGATCAAGAATCCTGACCAGACAAACAAAAATAAATATATATATATATATATATATATATATATATATATATATATATATATATATATATATATATATATATATATATATATATATGTATATATATATATATAAATATATATATATATATATATATATAAAACTATTATTAAGACCAGTGGTAACTTACGCTAGCGAAACATGGACCATGACCGTACAAGACACGTTACTACTCAATCGTTTTGAAAGAAAAATTCTTAGGAAAATATTTGGAGCAGTCTGTGATCAACAAACGTTGCGGTATAAGATGCGCACGAACAACGAGGTATATGAACTATATAATATCTCAAGTGAAGTACAAGAAATCAAGTCAAACAGATTAAGATGGCTGGGATATGGCCAGAGGAGTAATGACTCAAGGCTAGTTAAAATGGTCTGGGAAGAAACCCCTAACAACAAAAGTCCACTGGGGCACCCAAAGCTTTGATGGCGAGATAATATCCACAAGGACCTTCAAACCCTGGGGGTGCTCAACTGGGAAGAAGCCACTCAGGATGGGAGAGAATGGAGAATTGTTGAGGCGGCCAAGATTCACTCCGGGTTGTAGAGCCATAGATGGATGGATGGAATTCTCAATTTAAAAAGTATTATTCATATTAATCTAACACAATTTTTCAAATTAATTTGAAACAATGAAAATGATTATAAAATGTTTCAATTGTAACAAATTTAAGCTTAAGATAAAATAAGCAAGACCAGACAACAACAGACAAGGCCAGATAAGACTAGAGAAGACCAGATAAGACCGCGGAACACGTGGCAAGAGCAGACCATACCAGACAAGGCCAGAGAAGACCAGAGAAGATTAGAAGAGACCAGACAAGTACAAACAACACCATGCAAGAGCAGATAAGTCCAAACAAGACCAGGCCAGATAGGACTAGATCAGACCAGACAAGTCTCGCTAGATGGTAGAGACGATCTATTTTGGAAAAGACCAAAGTGTTAGTTCAGTTTATATTAAAATAGCTTAGATGTAAAATCTAGTTTAGACACGATTATATTGGTAATAGTTTAGTGAACATCAACTTTGGACTAAAATACCTTGGGTGGAACATCTGATATAATGGGTGATTTTTTAACCGTATGGTTTTTGAAAATTGAAAAAAAAAACAGAAAACAAAAGTGACTGAAATATATGTTTGGACCGATAAATGAATGCCTGCCATTTACTTTTTAAAGATTATTTCGTCGTAGGTGGTCCACACTTTTTCCAGCATTTCGGTCGCTATCTCACCAATGGCAGCTGTAATGTTGCTTCTAGGCGGAAATACATCTATCTAGCTAGCATCCAAATCGATAATCACCTCGACCTACGTGAGACTACCCGCGAACTCCTCAATACGTTGCTCCCGCGGATCTTCTTCTTTCGATTGACGTCATCGCGCGAAAACGCGGGCATTTCACTATAAAGTGAGTGGCATCGCAGAGAGGGATGTCAGGTTGTAGTAGATGATGGTGTACCTGCGGGGACGCGGAGGCCTGATGAGCTATCTTCCTTTGTTGAGATCCAGACGAGCCCACCGATGACGGGCACGCGGACTCTACTCTCTCCAGAGCTCGTGCGCGTGCTGTGAGAAAAGTTTCCATCTGGTTAAAGGTCGGGTAGTCTTGGCAAGATCCGAGTGAGGTTTTCCAAGCTTCCCTCGATGAGCGGTCCATATTTCTTGAGAGGTGGTGAACCAGAATATGCTCCCCCAAATTTTGATTCACGCGTGTGTGTGTTGGCCTGGGACACGGTGGATACTAGCTTGTTGAGCGCGGCGGCATTCTTGCTGGTGAGCGGGCTGATGTTAAACGAAGACACAGACCGACGACGAAGAATGACACAGACGAAGACAGAAGTTTCTCACCGCGAAACTAGAATAACATCGAGAACAGGTACCGGAGAACAGGTACACCGCGTAATTAGATTCAGGAACGGTAGGAAAGCGCCAGGTATAGACGGTTTGACAGCGGACCTAGTTCGTATAGCTTTTTAGAATAACTCGGCCCTCTTGGAAGCATGCTGGAAAGAACAATTAGTCAAGATCATCTCCAAACCAGACAAGAACGGATCAAGCACAGAAGACTTCAAGTCTATCTGCCTTCTTCCTGTAGCCGGTAAAATCATAGATTCGCTCCTAATCACTAGATTGGGGCATTACTTGTCTCAAAATAAGTTACTTAACAAGAATCAGTTTGGCTTTCGGCGCGTTCGACAACGCATTATCATTATCGAAGAAATGCCCATATAATCTTATCCGCCTAGCTAGGCACAGGACATTAATAATATCTTCTTCTTCAAGTGCCATCTCTTCTTAGAAGGTTGGCTATCATCATAGCTATTCTCACTTTTGATGTTGCAGCTCTAAGTGAGAATAGATAGATGATAACCATCTGTCTGATGTACGGAGCGTCGATATGGTATAGTGCATACTCCTCCTCAGTGTGCAACGCGTTTGCTTTCGGCGCGTTCGACAACGCATGGTGGCCACTTATTATCGACAGACTTATTTCGAAGAAATGCCCAGAAAATCTTATCCGCCTAGCTAGGCACAGTACAGCAATAATATCTTCTTCTTCAAGTACCATCTCCTCTTAGAAGGTTGGCTATCATCATAGCTAATCTCAATTTTGATGTTGCAGCTCGAAGTGCGAATAGATAGATGATAACCATCTGTCTGCTGTACGGAGCGTCGATATGGTATAGTGCATACTCCTCCTCAGTGTGCAACGCGTTTGCTTTCGACGCGTTCGACAACGCATGGTGGCCACTTATTATCGACAGACTTATTTCGAAGAAATGCCTAGAAAATCTTATCCGCCTAGCTAGGCACAGGACAGCAATAATATCTTCTTCTTCAAGTACCATCTCCTCTTAGAAGGTTGGCTATCATCATAGCTAATCTAACTTTTGATGTTGCAGCTCGAAGTGCGAATAGATAGATGATAACCATCTGTCTGCTGTACGGAGCGTCGATATGGTATAGTGCATACTCCTCCTCAGTGTGCAACGCGTTTGCTTTCGACGCGTTCGACAACGCATGGTGGCCACTTATTATCGACAGACTTATTTCGAAGAAATGCCCTGAAAATCTTATCCGCCTAGCTAGGCACAGGACAGCAATAATATCTTCTTCTTCAAGTACCATCTCCTCTTAGAAGGTTGGCTATCATCATAGCTAATCTCACTTTTGATGTTGCAGCTCGAAGTGCGAATAGATAGATGATAACCATCTGTCTGCTGTACGGAGCGTCGATATGGTATAGTGCATACTCCTCCTCAGTGTGCAACGCGTTTGCACACTGAGGGCTGCGAAAGCGTATAAAACAGTTTCGGGCGACGCTGCCTGCGTTATGAAGGAGCTCTTGCCGGCGGACTTGCGAGCGGCACATCTAACAAAGAAACATCTGCTGCGCGAACTAAATGAGATTGAGCTTAACGAGGCCACGGGCCTCGCAATCTCTCCGGGCGAAATCGAATCTAGAGTTGCATTCAAGGGGTGGTGCATCCCACTGAGATCGGGTTGATAAGCCCCATATACACGTGGAAAAAGTGGGAGAATCCAAATATGGTCCCGGGTTCCGGAAGATCCTGTACGATTCCATCTTCGATACAGACCTCCTCTTAGAAGGTTGGCTATCATCATAGCTAATCTCACTTTTGATATTGCAGCTCGAAGTGCGAATAGATAGATGATAACCATCTGTCTGCTGTACGGAGCGTCGATATGGTATAGTGCATACTCTTCCTCAGTGTGCAACGCGTTTGCACACTGAGGGCTGCGAAAGCGTATAAAACAGTTTCGGGCGACGCTGCCTGCGTTATGAAGGAGCTCTTGCCGGCGGACTTGCGAGCGGCACATCTAACAAAGAAACATCTGCTGCGCGAACTAAATGAGATTGAGCTTAACGAGATCACGGGCCTCGCAATCTCTCCGGGCGAAATCGAATCTAGAGTTGCATTCAAGGGGTGGTGCATCCCACTGAGATCGGGTTGATAAGCCCCATATATACGTGGAAAAGGTGGGAGAATCCAAATATGGTCCCGGGTTCAGGAAGATCCTGTACGATTCCATCTTCGATACAGACCTCCCGGAGGGTTGCGAGATAATGATTTCGACACAATGCTATTAGCAATATCAACCACGTATAAAGGGCTCATAAACTCGCGAGACATTTCGCGTATGGTCTGCCGATACCAAACATAAATTTAATGCGGCAAAATCTGAGGCCATTTTCTTCGGCTAAAAGACCAGCCAGCATTTCCGTTTCAATTCCATTCAGCAATACCGTTTTCAAAATAGGAGGCGAATCAATCTATTGCTCTCCATACATCAAATATCTAGGCAATTATATTGATAGGTCTTTGAAATTCAAAGAACACGTCACTCAGGCGTGCGGGAAAGCAAAGCAGATCGGTTTCAGATTTAGCGCCGCGTCCATGAAAGAGTGGGGTCTTGGCAGGTCGGCCATATCCACTATAAACATGGGAGCTGTCGAACCCTGTCTGCTGTACGGAGCGCCGATATGGTATAGTGGCGAACCTATGGCACGCGTGCCACATCTGACACGTAGGAAAATTTTATTGGCATGCAAACTATTACTCACGCATGCCTTCTAAAATTGTTAAACTATCTTTTCTAAAGTAATTTTTTAAGTTTCTCAATCTACTTTTGTGCAACATCAATGGTGTAAAATATAAGAATTGTTCAAAATCCGTCGATTGGCTTGCCCGTAATTTCAAAAGGCGCACACACATTTTCCAATTCAAAAATTTACAAAAGCCGTATTTACAAAGCTACAATTTTGAAATTTGGGAATTTGTGAGATTTCGCAAGAATATCAAATCATACCAAGTTTCATCAAAATCCGTCGATTGGCTTGCCCGTAATTGCAAAAGGCGCACACACATTTTCCAATTAAAAAATTTACAAAAGCCGTATTTACAAAGCTACAATTTTGAAATTTGGGAATTTGTGAGATTTCGCAAGAATATCAAATCATACCAAGTTTCATCAAAATACGTCGAAAGGTTTCTCCATAATTGCAAAAGGCGCACAAAAATTTACAAATTTCAAAAATTCATAAAAGCCGTATTTACAAAGCTATAGTTTTGAAATTTTGGAATTTATGATATCTTGTAAGAATATCAACTCATACCAAGTTTCATCAAAATCTGTCAATTGATTTGTCTGTAATTGCAAAAGACGCCACAAAATTTACAAATTTAAAAAATTCACGAAGTCAGTATATTCATAGCTACAATTTTGAAATTTGGGAATTTGTGAGATCTCGTAAGAATATCAAATCAAACCACGTTTTATCAAAATCCGTCGATTGGTTTGCCCGTAATTTCAAAAGGCGCACAAAAGTTTCAAAAATTCACAAAAGCCGTATTTACAAAGCTAGAATTTTTAAATTTAGTAATTTGTGATATCTTGTAAGAATATCGACTCGTACCAAGTTTCATCAAAATTCGTTCATTGCTTTGTCCGTAATTGCAAAAGATGCACACAAATTTACAAATTTCAAAAATTCACGAAAGCCGTATTTTCAAAGCTACAATTTTGAAATTTGGGAATTTGTGAGATCTCGTAAGAATATCAAATCAAACCACGTTTTATCAAAATCCGTCCATTGGTTTGCCCGTAATTTCAAAAGGCGCACAAAAATTTCAAAAATTCACAAAACTCGTATTTACAAAGCTACAATTTTGAAATTTGGCAATTTGTTGGAACTTGTAAGAATATCAAATCATATCACGTTTCATCAAAATCCGTGGATTGGTTTGCCTGTAATTGCAAAAGGTGCACAAAAATTTCCAAATTTCACCAAAGCCGTATTTACAAAGCCACAATTTTCAAATTTGGTAATTTTTTATATTTTGTAAGAAAATTAATTTATACCAAGTTTCATCAAAATCCGTCGATTGGTTTGTCCGTAATTGCAAAAGACGCTACAAAATTTACAAATTTAAAAAATTCACGAAGGCCGTATTTACAAAGCTACAATTTTTAAATTTGGGAATTTGTGAGATCTCATAAGAATGTCAAATCAAACCAATTTTTATCAATATCCGTCGATTGGTTTGCCCGTAATTTCAAAAGGCGCACAAAAGTTTCAAAAATTCACAAAAGCCGTATTTACAAAGCTAGAATTTTTAAATTTAGTAATTTGTGATATCTTGTAAGAATATCGACTCATACCAAGTTTCATCAAAATTCGTTCATTGGTTTGTCCGTAATTGCAAAAGATGCACACAAATTTACAAATTTCAAAAATTCACGAAAGCCGTATTTACAAAGCTACAATTTTGAAACTTGTAAATTTGTGTGATCTCGAAGAATATCAAATCAAACCACGTTTTATGAAAATCCGTCCATTGGTTTGCCCGTAATTTCAAAAGGCGCACAAAAATTTCAAAAATTTACAAAACTCGTATTTACAAAGCTACAATTTTGAAATTTGGCAATTTGTTGGAACTTGTAAGAATATCAAATCATATCACGTTTCATCAAAATCCGTGGATTGGTTTGCCTGTAATTGCGAAAGGTGCACAAGAATTACCAAATTTCACCAAAGCCGTATTTACAAAGCTTAAAATTTGGTAATTTGTGATATTTTGTAAGTATATCAATTTATACCAAGTTTCATCAAAATCCGTTAGACCTGGCACGTCAGCATTTCAAAATGTGAAAATTTAAAAAAAAATGGCACGCGGCCGGAAAAAGGTTTTTTACTCCTCCTACTCCTCAGTGCGCAACGCGTTTGCACACTGAGGGCTGCGAAAGCGTATTAAACCGTCTCGGGCGACGTTGCCTGCGTCATGTCGGGGCTCTTGCCGGTGGACTAGCGAACGGCAGATCTGACAAAGAAACATCTACTAAAACTAAATAAGATAGAGCTTAGCGAGGCCACGGGCCTCACAATCTCTCCAGACGCAATCGAATCTAGAGTCTGCATTCAGGGGGTGGTGCACGGTGCACCCCGCGGAGATCGGGTTGATAAAGTATGCACAGGATGAGGCGCATTCAGTCATGTTGTTTACAAACGGTTCAGAGTGGGAACAGGCAGTGGGTGCGGCTTTCGCGGTGTAGTCAGACGAAACTGAAATACTTCTTCTATTTTTCAGACTTCTGTTCTATATTTCAGGCTAAATTAATTGCGGTGAAGCGAGCGCTTGTGTATATTAGATCCAACATTAATGACTTCGCCGGCTACTCCATTTTGTCTGACAGCAGATCCGTTCTAGAAGCTCTTCAACACCTCAGCTCCCACGGAACTACTCGTAGAAACGTGGGAGATGGCGCGCGAGATATCGCAGCAATTAGAACTGCGATGGCACTGGGTTCGAGCTCATAAAGGCTCAATCGAAAACGCGAGAGCAGATGCGCTGGGCAAACTGGTTTCGGGTATAGATTCTCCACAGGAGTCAGGAACCCAACTTCCTGTTGTTTTTAATAAAATATCCCACAGAGATGTGAAGAGCAGAACTTCTCTTTTGTTTTTCAGGAAATGGCAAACACTCAAAACGGAAGTTGGACCAGGAATTTCATCCAATCGATTAAAGACTGGATAGAAATGGACCTGGCGCTATCACACCAAGCGGTCCAACTCATCACGGGACACGGGAACTTCAATTCCTACCTCCATCGGATAGGAAGGAGGGAATCGCCGGACTGCGACTGTGGTGAAGTGCACGTATTATTCGGCTGCCCGATGAGTAGAGAATGGGGAGATCAGCTCGACGTCGTGATGATCAACGCCGGATGCACTTGGCCCAGAAGAGAAGAGGAAATAAAAGAGTCAGAGAGACATCAGACCTGGTTGAAGACATTCGACTCCTTCACCAGACGCCTTAACTGCCTAGCCCACGACTATAATAAACTTTAGCAGATTGTAATAAACTTTGTGTAAAAAATAATCATTTATTTATAATTAATTCCACATCATAGCGATCAATCTCGATAATTAATTAATTTTAATATAAAAAAATTAATTTTTTAATTTTAATATAAAAAAAAATTATTAATGTTAATAATTAGCATCAGTCTGATTTGCGTTCACACATAAACGGTTTTCCTTTTACTACCGAATGAAAAATTCACAAAAATCGTCACGCTCGCTGATCAGCATCTCCGTTTTCGAGCTTTCATAAATCGCTATCGAACCAGATACTAACTAATGCATGCTGGATGCCTCTTCCAACAGCAATAAAGAAGACTTGCAGAAACAATAAATAAAGCTTTACGATGGAAAGCGTCAAGAAAATTGCTCTCGACATTAAATTACAAAAGAGAGAATGAAAGCTTTCCACAATTCCTTTTTACTGTATAGCTTGAAAGAGATAAGACTGCGAGAAATTTTATTCCTTGAATGATGATCTGTTTATTGTTTTTTTCATTGCAATTTATTCTTTAAATATTGTTAACGTCATTATAATTTCCAGTAAAAGACGAACTTAATTATAGACTTTTTTATAGTTTAATTTTTTTTTGTGCGCATGCGTCAATTCACGTTAGGTTTTCGGGCAATTTTTTGACGTATAACCAGTGAAAATAACAAAATGTGCCCGAAACTTTCATATTCCCGTCTTTTAAACGTAGCAATGAAGAAACTATCAAACTCAATGAAGCAATGACATTAAACCATTTTCTCGCTCCAATAGATCTTTTTCCTTGGAGTCTCAGAATCTCTTATTTCGGACGTCTCATGATTTGGCCGAGATATCGCAATTCTCAGTCATTCTCCATTCTTTTGACTCATGGAATGTTTCTTTTGACTCACCCGCAGAGTTTCTTTTGACTCACCTGCAAAGTCAAAATTCTTTTGACTCATCAAACTCATGGAAGCAATGAAATTAAAGCATTTTCGTAGATTCCCAAGCCAAGACATTCTTCTCGCTCCAATAGATCTTTTTCCTTGAATTATGAGTCTCAGAATATCTTATTTCGGACGTCTCATGATGTGGCCCAGATATCGAAATTCACTGTCATTCTCCACAGAACCTCCAGAACGTTAGTCGTATGTTCTGTAAATGATACTCTCAACATCCTGTAGTAGGCCCACATCTTGAAGGCTTCTAGTTTCCTCTCGCAACACACGTGGAAGGTCCAAGCTTCTACACCGTACAAAAGGACTGGGAACATGCAACATTTCAGCATCCTAGTTCTCAGATCCAGGCTCAGATAGCGATTACAAAGCAGCTTTTTAATCTTCACAAAGAAGGTTTTCTTAATGCGGATCTTCATTTCTGAACAGTAGTCCAGGGAGTAGTCGACGCTTATATCGAGGTAGTCATATCTCTTGACTCTTTCCAGCATTTCGTAATCCAGGGAACAGTAAACAAGGGAGCAGTTGACGCTTGTACTGAGGTAGTCATATCTCTCGACTCTTTCCAGCATTTCGTAATCCAAGGAACAGTAAACAAGGGAGCAGTTGACGCTTGTACTGAGGTAGTCATATCTCTCGACTCTTTCCAGCATTTCGAAATCCAGGGAACTGTAATCAATGGAGTAATTGAAGCTTCTACCGAGGTAGTCATATCTCTTGACTCTTTGCAATATTTCGCCTTCCACATACAGCTGTTCATTGGGCGTTCAGTTTTGGTGACAACCATATATTTGGTCTTCTTCGAAGACATCATGAATGAACTACAGATTGCTTGGGATGCAATTACTCAGATAAAATAATTAACGCCAGTTTAATGAAGCACCAATCTTCAAAAGTCTTAGCAAAGCACCAGTAAAGCACCAATCTTCAGTAATGATCTCCTGCACGAGAGAGTGATCACTTCTTGAGGGTTCATGATTGGCGAAGATAACTTAGGTACTGAGAATGAGTTCAACTTGTAACTTAGAGTTTGTTTTCTCTGCTTGTTAGAAGGACTCGGCGTATATTTATCAACTAACTGTTTAATTAATTTATTCATGTCGTAGATATCATCGTAGATATAATCTCAAACTTTGCAGAAATGAATATTTGGGTTAGATTTTTGTTTTGAATTTTTGCTACGAAATAACTGAAATGGTCAGACTTTTCAGACCATTCACTTATATGTATTTACCATATACATGTTACGTGTAATAAAATTGATTTGATTTGAACTCTATTATTCAAATTCGGCGGTGGTTTCGATCCAGCGGCGCCAAATGCCAGGACAATTGCAAGATAGGTCGAAAAATTTCAAGTAAGTCGGTAAGAACAATTTTCAAGAAAGATTTACTATTTCGACCTTAAAAATGGCAAAATGCACAAACACCTCTTCCAATAGACCGAAATTCACGTTAAGCATTCAAACGATGGATTTTGGACAGAGGGATAATTTTGTCAACAAAATAATTATGAGTGACCAACTACATTTTCAATTGCTTGGGGAGAGGAGCAAAATCTCTTCTGCCGCAAACCCTCAATAAATATATTCGAAGGAGAGCTTCATTCTCAATAGGTAACTGTATGGTTTGGAATATGCTCGGGACCGCATTTTTTTAAGATGAAATGGAAAACGCAGTAGTTTTCAATAGTGAACGTTATGTGGAGTTGCTAGAAACGATCTTAAGGGATGCCATCGTCGAACTCATATTACTAATAAACGATATTTCAAGGTCTTAAATATCCAACATGTCTATGGAAGTGTTACGAGAGTTCTGCACTATGCGTCTGATTTCCCAGCGTTGGGATCAGTTGTGGACTCGTCCTCCGGATTTGTCGGCTTTGGATTATTTGTTATGGGGTCATGTTAAATCTAAACTTTATCTGAACCGACCTGAAACCCTGGAAGACTTAAAACATTCGACAAGCTATTGGTGAGATATCGCCTGAACTATACCAGCGTTCATTGATGCATCGATCTCCGATCGAAGCAATCGGAGATCATCTAATCGATGTAATTTGTTAGTATTCAATTAAGTATTCATTTTTAAATTTAGATTTTACTCTACAACGTTCAAAGTTTGGCCCAATTTGTCCTAATGTGTAATGTGGATTAACTACCCTTCAAACACTGCGTCCAAGTGGCCTATTGAATTTTGCCCACATTTTTCAATTCATAGGCCCAGAAACATAGGTGTTATTTAAAGTGGCATTAATTATATACACATTTGTCGTCTGGTACAAATGCGGCCAACACTAGCTCCCGGGATCCAACCAGGGACCTCCAGATTTGTAGTTGCACGCTCTTACACTGTAGAAGCCAACGATTTTAGATAATATGCATGAAATTTAAATTTGGTTCAAACATTTCTTTTCCGAATCTTTATTGACCGGACATTTGAACTAAACCATTATTTTTGTAATTAATATCTTTTCAACTCTTTCACCGCCATTCCGGGGGGTGTGACCCAGGGCCCTGAATTTATACAGCGCCGTCCCGGTCGATGTAGCCCGGGGTTTCTTTTTTACCAGCGCCATCTTGTGAGAAAACGAAATTTGCTTTTTTAGAGATTTTTTAAAAAATCTCCCGCGCAGACTACAGGCCGCTGAACGGCAAAACTCGCAGTCTGGATAGAAAAAAGACCAGGCTACACGGTGAAGGTGTCAGTGTTCTGGATAGACCACGTCTTGGTGATTTGCGGGCGTGTTGAAGAAAAAGGCGAAAAATCTTCAGGTCTTTGTTCGTCCATAACTCGGCGTCATGACTCCCCGCAGCGACGCCGGTTATACTGCCGCAAAGCCAAAGGTTCAGTCTAAAGAGCTGCGCCGAAAAATCGAGAGTCCGCCGCGGCACATTGAACTCAGACGGCGGCAAACTTGAAGATGCACTTTTAAAGTGCACCCTGCAATTTATGAAGATATTTCCGGATCGGGGGGCCTTACTGAACTACGGATAGATTCCCGCATCTATCCTGCGCCATGCGAACGCAAATTCTCGCCGATGACCGTCGAACTCGCAAATTGCCGGCCAAGGAGGCGGTTGTGGATTTTTTTCTCTGCATTTCGGACGCCCCGGGCGAAGGGAGCAAATGTAAAAAAAAACGTGCAAAAAAGGTTGATGTTTTCCAACGTCGGCAGCTCGACGGAGACGGCTGGGATCGCGAACCCCAAAAGTGGTGCGGGAATCCGTTCCGATTCGGTGTGCAGTTTTGAGTCGCTGCGCCCAGAAACGGCGAAACTACAGCGGTTAAAGTGATCGCTCTTTCCGGCAAACGGGAGCCGATACGTTTCGAACTGTGGCGGGCGATTCCGTGGTCGCAGCGACGCGGTGCCGGTGCCAAAATACGCTTCTCGGCGGGGCCCACATGTCGCTCAACTTGGAATGTAAAAAATGCAACATCCTGGTGCCCCAAAACGACATTCAAGTTTTACTCTGTGCCGATTAACAATTATAAGTGGGCGTCGCGACGCGATTCCGCGACGTCCAATTATGGATGCGATAAGCCTATTCTACAATCCACTGAAAAAATCCAGAACATTCACCGGGGAGCTACAAAAATATGGACGTTTTACTTTCGTCATTAGTTTCTTGCTATAGGGCGAATTTGGGCAGGCGTCGCGACGGTTACAGACGACGCAGTGCGACGCTGCTTGCATTAAAGGAAAAATCGTGCAAATCTGTTACCGCGAGCTTAAGTTGGTGATTCTGCGCGAGTTTTCCTAGACGTTAAAAAAACATCGTTTTGTGGCGTCGCGACGCCATCTTTAATGGAATAAGGTTTAAACTCCCAAAGAAACTACTAAGTTCTATGCCCGACCGAACGGTGCTGGTTCCGTTCCGATCCGTCAATTGGTTCGGACGTTCTAGCTACCGCCGCAAAACGCCTCTGGTTTTTTTTTCACTTTTTGCGCATTTTTGCTCTTTAAACCGCCGCAGATTCGCAAAAAGTCGTTGCAGTTTAAAAATTCCTGCCGGAATAGTTGCGCGTAAGTGTTCGGAGGAGAACGAACCCAATCGGCGACCTGGAGCCCTTTACATAAGTGTAGGGCGTCCGCGGAAGGAATTGCAAGATCGGCAAACAAAAATGCATTTTCTTGCACCATGTGAACGGGACGTCGCAGGACGGCGAACAAGAGCTCTAAGAACGCGGAAGAATTTTTGAGATCCGACGAAAAATGCGCCTCGAAGGTAAAAAAATCGTGATTTTAGGTTTCGGTGTGGTCCGAACCTGGGTTGAGCAGCGAAAATGGCACCGCTCAATGACACCGGGGCTTTTGGTTGTACACCAGAAAAATGTACAATCCCATTTGCGCCAACGGGGATGCACAGCGTGCGGGCGGACATTCGCAGTTAAAGCATAGAAGACGCGCGGTTAAAACACCGAAGATCTGCTGCTTCCGGCGGCATAAAAAAGCCCAACTTGAATTTTTCAAAAACCCACGTAATGCGGACCCTCAGGTGGATTTCGATTACAAGTGGCGCTTCAGTTAGTTCCGAGTTCCTCTAATAAGAGTCTGACCATTTCAGTTATGTGGGGACCGTGTAGGGAAGCGTTTGGCCTGAATCGCCAGATCACGACGGAAATTGCAAATTTCAATTAATCCTGAGACGACTAATGTATGGCCATACGTCAGCTCTACGTATGGCCATACGACTGACGTATGTCCATACGTCAGTCGTCACAGGATTTATCGAAATTTGCAATTTCCGTCGTGATTTGGCGATTCAGACCAAACGCTTCCCCACATGGTCCCCAAATACCTGAAATGGTCAGACTCTTATTAGAGGAACTCTAACTCTGAACTAACTGAAGCGCCACTTGTAATCGTCCAATGCGCCATCTATGCCGCATGACCCACGTTTAGGACATTCTTAGTCTATAACTAGGGATTACAATCCGGTGTCATTTTCAATCCAGCCGCATTTCCATCGATCCGACCGGATCCGGCCAGTTTTCCGGATTGCAATCCCTATCTGTAACTTAAATAATTTAAGTGCAGTTTCAATATTGCATAAAACCATAAATATATTAGATTATATTTTCATTTAGTTTGAAATATAAATAAGCCAGACATTAAGTCCACGATTTATAATTGGAGCAGTCGCGGTAAATGTAGGTACAAAAAGAGCGAAGCTTGCAGACTTGTTGCTTTTGTTCAGTTCACGTTCTGGATCGAAAATAAACGCGCTAGATGTGCTACAAGAACCAGATCAGACCGTAAAGACAATAGAACACTTGATCGGACGATTAAACTTTATTGGATTCTACAAGATTTCTTGTATCAATGACCGTTACAAGGAATTACTAAAACATACTGCAAAGGAGAAAATTAATGTTTTGTTAAAGAGAGTATGGATTGTGTTCTAGTCTATCTAGTCCGTCTTGTCCGTCTTGTCCGTCTTGTCCGTCTTGTCCGTCTTGTCCGTCTTGTCCGTTTTGTCCGTCTTGTCCGTCTTGCCTGTCTTGTCTGTCTTGTCTGTCTTGTCTGTCTTGTCTGTCTTGTCTGTCTTGTCTGTCTTGTCTGTCTTGTCTGTCATGTCTGTCATGTCTGTCTTGTCTGTCTTGTCTGTCTTGTCTGTCTTGTCTGTCTTGTCTGTCTTGTCTGTCTTGTCTGTCTTGTCTGTCTTGTCTGTCTTGTCTGTCTTGTCTGTCTTGTCTGTCTTGTCTGTCTTGTCTGTCTTGTCTGTCTTGTCTGTCTTGTCTGTCTTGTCTGTCTTGTCTGTCTTGTCTGTCTTGTCTGTCTTGTCTGTCTTGTCTGTCTTGTCTGTCTTGTCTGTCTTGTCTGTGTTGTCTGTCTTGTCTGTGTTGTCTGTCTTGTCTGTCTTGTCTGTCTTGTCTGTCTTGTCTGTCTTGTCTGTCTTGTCTGTCTTGTCTGTCTTGTCTGTCTTGTCTGTCTTGTCTGTCTTGTCTGTCTTGTCTGTCTTGTCTGTCTTGTCTGTCTTGTCTGTCTTGTCTGTCTTGTCTGTCTTGTCTGTCTTGTCTGTCTTGTCTGTCTTGTCTGTCTTGTCTGTCTTGTCTGTCTTGTCTGTCTTGTCTGTCTTGTCTGTCTTGTCTGTCTTGTCTGTCTTGTCTGTCTTGTCTGTCTTGTCTGTCTTGTCTGTCTTGTCTGTCTTGTCTGTCTTGTCTGTCTTGTCTGTCTTGTCTGTCTTGTCTGTCTTGTCTGTCTTGTCTGTCTTGTCTGTCTTGTCTGTCTTGTCTGTCTTGTCTGTCTTGTCTGTCTTGTCTGTCTTGTCTGTCTTGTCTGTCTTGTCTGTCTTGTCTGTCTTGTCTGTCTTGTCTGTCTTGTCTGTCTTGTCTGTCTTGTCTGTCTTGTCTGTCTTGTCTGTCTTGTCTGTCTTGTCTGTCTTGTCTGTCTTGTCTGTCTTGTCTGTCTTGTCTGTCTTGTCTGTCTTGTCTGTCTTGTCTGTCTTGTCTGTCTTGTCTGTCTTGTCTGTCTTGTCTGTCTTGTCTGTCTTGTCTGTCTTGTCTGTCTTGTCTGTCTTGTCTGTCTTGTCTGTCTTGTCTGTCTTGTCTGTCTTGTCTGTCTTGTCTGTCTTGTCTGTCTTGTCTGTCTTGTCTGTCTTGTCTGTCTTGTCTGTCTTGTCTGTCTTGTCTGTCTTGTCTGTCTTGTCTGTCTTGTCTGTCTTGTCTGTCTTGTCTGTCTTGTCTGTCTTGTCTGTCTTGTCTGTCTTGTCTGTCTTGTCTGTCTTGTCTGTCTTGTCTGTCTTGTCTGTCTTGTCTGTCTTGTCTGTCTTGTCTGTCTTGTCTGTCTTGTCTGTCTTGTCTGTCTTGTCTGTCTTGTCTGTCTTGTCTGTCTTGTCTGTCTTGTCTGTCTTGTCTGTCTTGTCTGTCTTGTCTGTCTTGTCTGTCTTGTCTGTCTTGTCTGTCTTGTCTGTCTTGTCTGTCTTGTCTGTCTTGTCTGTCTTGTCTGTCTTGTCTGTCTTGTCTGTCTTGTCTGTCTTGTCTGTCTTGTCTGTCTTGTCTGTCTTGTCTGTCTTGTCTGTCTTGTCTGTCTTGTCTGTCTTGTCTGTCTTGTCTGTCTTGTCTGTCTTGTCTGTCTTGTCTGTCTTGTCTGTCTTGTCTGTCTTGTCTGTCTTGTCTGTCTTGTCTGTCTTGTCTGTCTTGTCTGTCTTGTCTGTCTTGTCTGTCTTGTCTGTCTTGTCTGTCTTGTCTGTCTTGTCTGTCTTGTCTGTCTTGTCTGTCTTGTCTGTCTTGTCTGTCTTGTCTGTCTTGTCTGTCTTGTCTGTCTTGTCTGTCTTGTCTGTCTTGTCTGTCTTGTCTGTCTTGTCTGTCTTGTCTGTCTTGTCTGTCTTGTCTGTCTTGTCTGTCTTGTCTGTCTTGTCTGTCTTGTCTGTCTTGTCTGTCTTGTCTGTCTTGTCTGTCTTGTCTGTCTTGTCTGTCTTGTCTGTCTTGTCTGTCTTGTCTGTCTTGTCTGTCTTGTCTGTCTTGTCTGTCTTGTCTGTCTTGTCTGTCTTGTCTGTCTTGTCTGTCTTGTCTGTCTTGTCTGTCTTGTCTGTCTTGTCTGTCTTGTCTGTCTTGTCTGTCTTGTCTGTCTTGTCTGTCTTGTCTGTCTTGTCTGTCTTGTCTGTCTTGTCTGTCTTGTCTGTCTTGTCTGTCTTGTCTGTCTTGTCTGTCTTGTCTGTCTTGTCTGTCTTGTCTGTCTTGTCTGTCTTGTCTGTCTTGTCTGTCTTGTCTGTCTTGTCTGTCTTGTCTGTCTTGTCTGTCTTGTCTGTCTTGTCTGTCTTGTCTGTCTTGTCTGTCTTGACTGTCTTGTCTGTCTTGTCCGTCTTGTCTGTATTGTCTCTCATCGGTAATGTAGTTGACAACTTGTATTTGCCAGGAGGGTAGTATTCTGGCAAGCGGGAGACCCGGGTTCGATTTCTGGTCGGGGAAGAATTTACACAACTAGGGCAGTTTTGACTAACCATCCGGGCTGCCACTCTGAATGAATGCGAAATATGCGATAACGGTGTGGCGCATTCTAAAAGCCAAAGTGGAGCTTTTCCCAAACCACTTTTTAAAATAAAAATGAGGGACAGGACTAACATTTAAAATAACAGTAAAATGCAAATGATTACAATGACTAATCTAATAATTCAAATTATCCTTATAAGCCGCAATTAAATAAAAAGTGATCGAAGGACCTTGCAATCACTTTTGTTTTAAATTTCTCAACGTCCTGTTCCTCCAAATACGTTTCAAAACGCGAACACCGAGTGGGTGAACGAATCCAAGCAAGTCCAAACGCTCTTATTTGGATTCCTCGCGGGATTTATTTTTACGTTTTTGGAAACTATTGTTGGTCGCTTATTTTCCTGATTATTTCTGGCGGCCGTCCAGAACGGACTGAATTCCAACGGGGATCGATGGGGAAGATGGCAAAAAGAACGTAATAACGGTCGTTTTATCAGCGAATAGGTTTTCGAGATGTAATTGGAGTTGTTGTAGGAAAATAAACAGTTTCTAAACATTTTAAATAAATCGTAAACTTTTGAAATGTTTTATTCGGATGGATAAGAACTACATAAATAGATAGTAGGTTTCGATGGATGGATGGGGAAATATATAGAAGTTTTGAATGAGTTGATTGGTAGGTGGGTGGTCAAATGGATGGATGGATGAATTCAAAGGTGGATAGATTTCATTAGTTCGCAAATAATAGAAACTAAATGTAATTATATTCAATATGAAATGTATGAAGTAGTTAATATGAATTGAATGAACTATTTAATATAATCTAGATTAGAAATCGAATTATAAATCGCGTAATCAAACAGATTTTAATTACAAGTCTTCAAAAAATCGATTCAACGTCCCAAAATTAGTCGGAGAACGTATATAATATTCCCTGGGAAGCTTTCAGTCTCGTCGACTCGGGAAGTCTAGACCGCGAAAACGACAAAATGCGAGAAAATCGATTTTTTCAAAATCGTTATTTTTTGAGTCACAGCAAAATTTAAAAACGTTACTAAAAGCATTTTTGCTGTTGATTACAGATATGCAAAATATATTTCGCTAGCTCAAAATTGAAGAAATTTTTATGAAATTTCGGCGCTCTAGTGAAGATCTTGAAAAGTCTTGAATTTCCCACGGACAATCTTGGTGTAACCATAGGAAAATTACCTTCTGAAAACGATGCCGCAATCCGTTTTTAATTATCTGCAACCGTTTCCGAGATATCTACTTAGCAAATCGAGAATCGGGTAAATTTCAGTTTGAAATTTATCGACGAATTATTGAATATTTCCGGACAATTTACACATCGGCTCGTTCGTCTTGTCGTGTAGTTTCTGTGTGCCCAAAATGATTTCGCTGCTCTTTACCGTTTTCGAAAAAATCGAAAAAAACCGAAAAAGCATGTATTTTTCGACCGAAAAGATGGAAAATTCTCGCCGAAATTTTTTTTGGAATCTTTTTTCGAAAGTATTGGCTCTATGATACTTTTGTTATCTCGATTTTGACAACTCGCATGCTCTTTCGCTATTCTCACATGCAAGTCTGCCGAACCCTCTTCTACTCATATATGCCTATTTTTGATTGTCTAGTCATGTCTGACAAGTTTTGTCTGAATAGTCTTGTCTGCTTAATATTGTATAAATTCTAATTACATGCAGACTAATATATAATTCCTGTCTACTTTAAATAACTTCCTTGTTTTCTGTCACGTTGTTTTCAATAAATAACTTTGAACTTATCGACTTCTCGCATCTAAACTAGAAACTTTCCAACGCTAATAATATTCTCGCAGCCGCAGTAAATAATCCTGCAAGCATTTCTTGAACATATCAATGATTAAAATCTGCCAATTCTTTTTATCAAAAACGTATGTTTTCGCGACTTTTCCTTTAATATAAATCTGCATTCTTCAAATAATGTGCTATAGTAAACTTAGACTTGACTAAACAGACAAGACTAGATAGACTAGACTAGACAGACAAGACTAGACAGACAAGACTAGACAGACAAGACTAGACAGACAAGACTAGACAGACAAGACTAGACAGACAAGACTAGACAGACAAGACTAGACAGACAAGACTAGACAGACAAGACTAGACAGACAAGACTAGACAGACAAGACTAGACAGACAAGACTAGACAGACAAGACTAGACAGACAAGACTAGACAGACAAGACTAGACAGACAAGACTAGACAGACAAGACTAGACAGACAAGACTAGACAGACAAGACTAGACAGACAAGACTAGACAGACAAGACTAGACAGACAAGACTAGACAGACAAGACTAGACAGACAAGACTAGACAGACAAGACTAGACAGACAAGACTAGACAGACAAGACTAGACAGACAAGACTAGACAGACAAGACTAGACAGACAAGACTAGACAGACAAGACTAGACAGACAAGACTAGACAGACAAGACTAGACAGACAAGACTAGACAGACAAGACTAGACAGACAAGACTAGACAGACAAGACTAGACAGACAAGACTAGACAGACAAGACTAGACAGACAAGACTAGACAGACAAGACTAGACAGACAAGACTAGACAGACAAGACTAGACAGACAAGACTAGACAGACAAGACTAGACAGACAAGACTAGACAGACAAGACTAGACAGACAAGACTAGACAGACAAGACTAGACAGACAAGACTAGACAGACAAGACTAGACAGACAAGACTAGACAGACAAGACTAGACAGACAAGACTAGACAGACAAGACTAGACAGACAAGACTAGACAGACAAGACTAGACAGACAAGACTAGACAGACAAGACTAGACAGACAAGACTAGACAGACAAGACTAGACAGACAAGACTAGACAGACAAGACTAGACAGACAAGACTAGACAGACAAGACTAGACAGACAAGACTAGACAGACAAGACTAGACAGACAAGACTAGACAGACAAGACTAGACAGACAAGACTAGACAGACAAGACTAGACAGACAAGACTAGACAGACAAGACTAGACAGACAAGACTAGACAGACAAGACTAGACAGACAAGACTAGACAGACAAGACTAGACAGACAAGACTAGACAGACAAGACTAGACAGACAAGACTAGACAGACAAGACTAGACAGACAAGACTAGACAGACAAGACTAGACAGACAAGACTAGACAGACAAGACTAGACAGACAAGACTAGACAGACTAGACAGACAAGACTAGACAGACAAGACTAGACAGACAAGACTAGACAGACAAGACTAGACAGACAAGACTAGACAGACAAGACTAGACAGACAAGACTAGACAGACAAGACTAGACAGACAAGACTAGACAGACAAGACTAGACAGACAAGACTAGACAGACAAGACTAGACAGACAAGACTAGACAGACAAGACTAGACAGACAAGACTAGACAGACAAGACTAGACAGACAAGACTAGACAGACAAGACTAGACAGACAAGACTAGACAGACAAGACTAGACAGACAAGACTAGACAGACAAGACTAGACAGACAAGACTAGACAGACAAGACTAGACAGACAAGACTAGACAGACAAGACTAGACAGACAAGACTAGACAGACAAGACTAGACTAGACAGACAAGACTAGACAGACAAGACTAGACAGACAAGACTAGACAGACAAGACTAGACAGACAAGACTAGACAGACAAGACTAGACAGACAAGACTAGACAGACAAGACTAGACAGACAAGACTAGACAGACAAGACTAGACAGACAAGACTAGACAGACAAGACTAGACAGACAAGACTAGACAGACAAGACTAGACAGACAAGACTAGACAGACAAGACTAGACAGACAAGACTAGACAGACAAGACTAGACAGACAAGACTAGACAGACAAGACTAGACAGACAAGACTAGACAGACAAGACTAGACAGACAAGACTAGACAGACAAGACTAGACAGACAAGACTAGACAGACAAGACTAGACAGACAAGACTAGACAGACAAGACTAGACAGACAAGACTAGACAGACAAGACTAGACAGACAAGACTAGACAGACAAGACTAGACAGACAAGACTAGACAGACAAGACTAGACAGACAAGACTAGACAGACAAGACTAGACAGACAAGACTAGACAGACAAGACTAGACAGACAAGACTAGACAGACAAGACTAGACAGACAAGACTAGACAGACAAGACTAGACAGACAAGACTAGACAGACAAGACTAGACAGACAAGACTAGACAGACAAGACTAGACAGACAAGACTAGACAGACAAGACTAGACAGACAAGACTAGACAGACAAGACATACAAGACTAGACAGACAAGACTATACAGGCAAAACTAGACAGATAATATTAAGTAAGTGATGAGAAGATTACCAATATTTGATAGACTGAATTATACAGACCAAAAGATTGTTGAAATTGTTTTTGCTAATCTAAAGTTACAAGATATGGGTGGTTGAATGTAAACCCGCATAATCCAAGCATAGTATTGCACACATTGCCCGCTACATCTAAACCTGTTAGAAGGATCTTTCTTTTCTTTTTCTCTTGGCACGATGAACATTCATTTAAATTAGCATCAGATGTTTATTCATTAGCTCTATCTGGTTGCGAAATAACTCCTATATGCATTTAAATTTCTTAATACGTGCTTCAAGAATTAAGCTGTATAATGGCAGACGCGTAAGTCGTCTAATCAAGAAATGTGTAATTTATTGCTATATATTATATATTTATTTTCGTTTATATATTTCGAAATATAGGTTACATAAGCTTAATTTTCAAGAAGGACGAGAAAAGAAAATGCTCAAACCATAGAGGCATAACCGTAATAAGTTCGATGGGGAGGTTGTGCGGTCGAATAATAAAGAAAAGGTTAGAAAGTCAGTATCAAGATAGTGAAAATCAAAGTGGTTTTCGCGCAGGAAGATCGTGTACAGACAATACTTTTGTTATTCAACAAATTCTCACGAAACGGAAAGCTCGGAACCTAGAAACCTATCTACTTTTTGTAGATTTGGAAAAGGAATACGATACTGTACCCTTGAAGAAACTATTCCAAACACTGACAAAAATAGACCAAAATGGGGTAAATGTGCGGGCTATAAAAATCATTTATAAAAATGCCAGGAGTCAAATAAAAATAGGTTCATTCTTATCGGGATCCTTCCCGATATCAAAAGGTCTTAAACAGGGTTGGTGTCTATCCCCAACACTATTCAAGACATATACATACAAACAGCTTTGGAAAAATGTAAAAGACAAGAGTCGGGAATGGGAATTGATATAAAACAACCTTATTCTTTGCAGATGACCAAGTGGTAATAGCAAATGAGGAAGGAGACCTAGACTATTTGTTCAGAAAGCTGAAAACAGAATTTGAAAGGTGGGGTTTAAACATGAAGTTGACAAAGACAGAATACCTCATAATAGGAAATGAGTCAGAAGAACAGGACCTCGAAATAAGAAGCCTAAAGAGAACCAAAGAATATTTGGTTTCCATAAAAACAGAAAATAGGATTTCTAAGAGAGATATAGGAAACAAAACTCAGCAAGGCAGAAGAGTGGTCCGCATACTGAATCCTTTATTATGCTCAAAGAGTAAAAATTTAAAAACAAAGAACACAATATATAACGCAGTTGTGGAACCTAATATGACTTATGGGGCAGAAACTTGGCAACTGACCCAGAAAGATAAAAGGAAAATTGAAATAACAGAAATGGATTATCTGCGGAGAGCATGCGGAATATCCAAAATAGAGCGGGTTAGAAACGAAGAAATACGAAAAAGAACAGCCAGTGTGTATTCCACTATAGACAGGATTGAGACTAGACAGCTACTATGGTACGGACATTTGAAAAGAATGGGGGAAGAAAGATTACCAAAAAAATTATTAGATTACATACCCCATCATAGAACAAGAAGAGGAAAACCAGAAACGACATTGGAAGATAACATTCGGAAGATAATGGAAGACAGAGCAATTGAGGAGAAAGACTGGAGAGACAGAGATCGCTGGCGGTCGAAATGTGGGAAGCGGCAGAGGGCGTAGGAACCCCACATTAAAAAAAATGTTTTGACTATAAATAAAAGCGTGGAGCGTCCACAAATGGAAGGTCAATATAGTTTAGAGCTCCACGCTTCTATTTATAGTCATCACGATAAAAAACATTTTCTCTTTTTTGTGCATTTTAATAATATGGTAAATTAATAAACATGGTAAAACATAGTTCTCCTCGATTCTGATTAGACAACATGCTTCTCGAAATATGTAAATGTTACGTAGGCCGGGTGTTTATAAACAATTCTTAAGCCCAGTATTGTGCGGTCCCGACACGCAAATAAGCATTCTTAGCACACATGGTTGAAATTGCACCATCGTTTACAGAAAGAATATAAATTAATTTAAAAGAACTAAGTGCCCTAAAGTAGGGATATAAAGCAATGTCATTCATTTCTGAGCTACATTTAAAGTTCCCGGGCTCTAGTAGCTCCAAATAAGCCTTGCAAGTAAGCTTATTTGGAGCTACTGGCAGAAGAAAGAGCCAATCGTGGAGCGCTCGCACGACAAGGAGGCGAATGATGCAAGGGCGGTGAAAGAAGTAGAAAGGAGGGAAACCATACAAAAGAGCCAGGAGTCGTGGGATAAGGATGTAAGCAATTGGACCCACATGATGATACCGGATGTTAAGCCCCAGCTGGATAGGAAGCATAGGCAGTTGAGCTACCATCTGACAATGGCGCTGACGGGCCATGGCCGTTCCCAGAGCTATAGGAAAAGAATAGGCAAGACGACCGCGGAGAACTGCCCGTACTGCAACACGGAGCCGGAGACGGCCGAACATACGCTGTTCACCTGCGACAAGTGGGCAGGACAGAGGGCGAAGCTGGAAGTGTTAAGGGGCGGGGCAATGCATCCCCGGGCGCTAACAGAGTTGATGCTGGAAAGCGAGGACAGGTGGAACGACGTCGGCGGCATCATCAAGGATATCATGCAGCAGAAGGAGAAAGACGAGAGGCAGAAGGAAACAAACGGATCAGACATGTAAATCAGGAGCCCACAAGTTGAAGTTATGCAAGATTGCAGTGCCGAGTTCTTTAGGACGGGAAAATAGGGGGTAGGTGATTTTAGTGGATAATCTATATCTGAAAGAGAAGGAAAATAAATGTCAATGTAACAAATTGCATGTTTGCAAATACGAAGTTAGCCGATGCACAATATTTGTACAGACAAGCTATACAATCATTTTTGTCAAAATGGGGATCCGCTAAAAAAAATGATTAATTAGGGTTCCGTAACACACAAAAAAAAATGGGAACTGCTACACTAGAGGACCTAACAGCGTTGGAAATATTCGAAGAGCGAAGGGTGGCCGAAGACCGTAAGGGCTGGAAGCGACTGACGAAGAGTACCAAAACCTATCCCGGGTTGTATAGGATAGGTTTTTTCAGTCATCCAGTAATCCAGTTCTGAGCTATGTTTAAAGTTTCAAGTCTCTAGCTCATCGAGAAGTCAGTTTAAATTCGACTTCCAAAATCCCTCAGAAAAGACAAGAAACGGTCAAGAGAACGGACAAGAAAGCGAGTTTATAAAAACGTGGAAAAATTAAATTTAGTGACACATTTATTGATTCGATAAACCGGTTTTCAGAGACTGTTAAATGTAATCTTTAATCCAATTTACCCGTTTTTCACGGATTAGTAAGTTGGAATTGGAAAATCCGTAATCCGGTAAATGATTTTGTCGACAAAACTAAAAGAACACTTGATTGTTTTCAAGCTTTGCCTCGTCAGTAACTCAAGTTTATTACTTTTTCTATTACTCTGAAAGCGTGCTAATCGCTCACTTTTTATTACATCATTAGAAGTCTAATCTAAATATTTATTACTTTTAATTTAATTAATCTAAATATTTATTACTTTTATCTTATGTTATATCTATTGTTATACTTATGTTATATCTAAAAAACTTAAAACAATCGGAACACAGCTTGAATATATAAATATATTCAACCTTTCCGGAGCTCTATAACAATTACTGAGACTTTTTAAGACTACCGAAACAAATCTCATCTTATCTATGTTTATCTAGTTCTATTTTATATATTCCAGTCTCCTTCCGTAGTTTCTTCTCTTCCTGTTGTTTATTCCCTTGTTTGTCTAATCTTATCTGCTTAATGTTGCCTAATATTGCCCTTTAGATATTGCCAATATGAGAATTATGATTTTAATAAAGTCCAGTTACTAAAATCGTAATTCACATATTCTTACATAAAATGTTTTAATAATTTCCGATTTCCATAAATCTCGACAAACAATTTTATTATCACACATTGCGGCTCGTGCATCCGGTCTGCACATAATCAAAGCCGCTCGTTATTTCCAAAACATATTGCCTTTGCCGTTCGCGAGCAACGTAAATCACGAAAATTTAATTCAACCCGTGGCCACAAGTCATTCGATAAAATTCCTTTCGCAACAATTAAAATGCCGCAAATTCCTCCGCGTTTTATGTAACAATCGGTTGAATTTTTATTCAATTATCTGTAATTTTCGGTATGCAAAAACTTTCTCCGCTCATTGTTGCTATTTATAGTGTTTATTTATAGTGTTATAAATCAATGATGAACTTTACTTAATGCCTCTTCCGTCTACTCTTGCTTAATGCCAAATTTATTTAAAATTAACTGCTGATCAATGAATAGACAGTTAAACGACCTTACAATCACGACAACGAATCCTTATGCAATCTCCTACAACCAATATAAAGGCCGGTCCAGACGCTCCGTTTTGCACAACGTTTTGTCTGCGGAGTTTAACGCGTTGCAGATAAAACGTTGCGTGTGGACAGGAAAACTGCGCAGTTTTAAGAACTGCGCGGAGACGGTATAGTTGCAGCGATAAATGAGCTAAAGAGCATAGATATCCATGTACTGTGCATACAAGTCGGCACATGTGGACGGTTCATTTTGTTCCTCAGTTTCTTTGCACGTGTTTATTTAATATGTTATTATATCTCTATAAAGAGCAACTTATATTATTATTAATAAATTGTATCTTATGTTAAGACCAACAGTTTTATTTTATTTTATTTGGTCTTAAACCCATTTTTTAAATTTTGTTTCTAAAAGCAGATAATATTAAATTACATTAAGATTATGATAAACAGTTTCTTAACAACACAGCAAGCCCCTAAATTGACCAGAGTAGTACTTCCTCCATGACGATGTCACTAAAACTGTGCGAAATATACAGATATAACTGCACCGTGTGGACGCTATACAATTGCAACGTTTCCATTCAGTCTTAAGACTGCGCAGACAAAACGTTGTGCAAAACGGAGCGTCTGGACCGGCCTTAATACAATTAGATAAGTGACTTAATGTGCTAGGTCAAAAAGAATAAATTAAAATATTGTAGATTTGGTGGTGAATTATAAAATTAAGTTAACTTACTATTCACAAGAAAGTAAAAACGAAAATATTTTGCGATGGATAATGAACTAATTATTTTATTTCTATGTTTAATTAAACGAAGTTGTATTAAACGTCGTTGCTAATAAAATGACTAATTGCATTTTAATAACCTCGAGGAAATGCTGGAGAAGAAGATTGATGTGATTAATCTTGCTGTATGGAGTCGGCGTGTGAGTAATTACAGCCTGTTCGAATTTTCGGATAAGACTAATAATACTTCGGCAAAAATCAATTTATAACGTCTTCATGAATTTAAATTATACAGTCGAGCACACGTAACTGGCACTTGTAAATATTATACCTGGATTCATATCGACCAGCACAAACATCACCATAGATGTACGAGCAAACAAGATACGAATTAAAAGAGGAAATAAGCACAATTATAGAGATTAATCCTAACTGATGCTATACTAGTATATACAGAAACACTAGAACAGTTATGGAAGGTCTGCAACAGAGACGCATGTAAGAGGTAGACCTTGTAAAAAGGTTACAATCGGTGTAAGAGGATTTGAGAAGGATGAAGGTAAATAACTGGAAGGAAGTCGCAATCAGCACGAGATGAGGGCCAGATTGTAAAGGAGGCCAAAGCCCATTTAGGGCTGTAGTGCCAAAGGAAGAAGAAGATGCTGAACTAGTAGAAAGAAGATCAAATTAGACTAAACATAATCGTTTAGTTCGGGGATGTAAATAGTTAAATTTGTTCTAACAGTTTCTACAGAAACTGCAATTGGTTGTCTAATTCTACTCAAGTTTAATATATTCAGATCGGTATTATGTTTTAAATTTTAATAAAATAGACTTATGACTAATAATTGGGACCTAATCTTTAAATCTGCGATTCTCAATCAATGCATGTCTTTTATTTCCTCGTGAAATTTCAATCTATAAATTGATTAGTAAATTAAGATTGATGACGATATAGGAGGGTCTGTCTAGTCTTGTCTGTCTAGTCTTGTTTGTCTAGTCTTGTCTGTCTAGTCTTGTCTGTCTAGTCTTGTCTGTCTAGTCTTGTCTGTCTAGTCTTGTCTGTCTAGTCTTGTCTGTCTAGTCTTGTCTGTCTAGTCTTGTTTGTCTAGTCTTGTCTGTCTAGTCTTGTCTGTCTAGTCTTGTCTGTCTAGTCTTGTCTGTCTAGTCTTGTCTGTCTAGTCTTGTCTGTCTAGTCTTGTCTGTCTAGTCTTGTCTGTCTAGTCTTGTCTGTCTAGTCTTGTCTGTCTAGTCTTGTCTGTCTAGTCTTGTCTGTCTAGTCTTGTCTGTCTAGTCTTGTCTGTCTAGTCTTGTCTGTCTAGTCTTGTCTGTCTAGTCTTGTCTGTCTAGTCTTGTCTGTCTAGTCTTGTCTGTCTAGTCTTGTCTGTCTAGTCTTGTCTGTCTAGTCTTGTCTGTCTAGTCTTGTCTGTCTAGTCTTGTCTGTCTAGTCTTGTCTGTCTAGTCTTGTCTGTCTAGTCTTGTCTGTCTAGTCTTGTCTGTCTAGTCTTGTCTGTCTAGTCTTGTCTGTCTAGTCTTGTCTGTCTAGTCTTGTCTGTCTAGTCTTGTCTGTCTAGTCTTGTCTGTCTAGTCTTGTCTGTCTAGTCTTGTCTGTCTAGTCCTTGTCTGTCTAGTCTTGTCTGTCTAGTCTTGTCTGTCTAGTCTTGTCTGTCTAGTCTTGTCTGTCTAGTCTTGTCTGTCTAGTCTTGTCTGTCTAGTCTTGTCTGTCTAGTCTTGTCTGTCTAGTCTTGTCTGTCTAGTCTTGTCTGTCTAGTCTTGTCTGTCTAGTCTTGTCTGTCTAGTCTTGTCTGTCTAGTCTTGTCTGTCTAGTCTTGTCTGTCTAGTCTTGTCTGTCTAGTCTTGTCTGTCTAGTCTTGTCTGTCTAGTCTTGTCTGTCTAGTCTTGTCTGTCTAGTCTTGTCTGTCTAGTCTTGTCTTGTCTGTCTAGTCTTGTCTGTCTAGTCTTGTCTGTCTAGTCTTGTCTGTCTAGTCTTGTCTGTCTAGTCTTGTCTGTCTAGTCTTGTCTGTCTAGTCTTGTCTGTCTAGTCTTGTCTGTCTAGTCTTGTCTGTCTAGTCTTGTCTGTCTAGTCTTGTCTGTCTAGTCTTGTCTGTCTAGTCTTGTCTGTCTAGTCTTGTCTGTCTAGTCTTGTCTGTCTAGTCTTGTCTGTCTAGTCTTGTCTGTCTAGTCTTGTCTGTCTAGTCTTGTCTGTCTAGTCTTGTCTGTCTAGTCTTGTCTGTCTAGTCTTGTCTGTCTAGTCTTGTCTGTCTAGTCTTGTCTGTCTAGTCTTGTCTGTCTAGTCTTGTCTGTCTAGTCTTGTCTGTCTAGTCTTGTCTGTCTAGTCTTGTCTGTCTAGTCTTGTCTGTCTAGTCTTGTCCTGTCTAGTCTTGTCTGTCTAGTCTTGTCTGTCTAGTCTTGTCTGTCTAGTCTTGTCTGTCTAGTCTGTCTAGTCTTGTCTGTCTAGTCCTTGTCTGTCTAGTCTTGTCTGTCTAGTCTTGTCTGTCTAGTCTTGTCTGTCTAGTCTTGTCTGTCTAGTCTTGTCTGTCTAGTCTTGTCTGTCTAGTCTTGTCTGTCTAGTCTTGTCTGTCTAGTCTTGTCTGTCTAGTCTTGTCTGTCTAGTCTTGTCTGTCTAGTCTTGTCTGTCTAGTCTTGTCTGTCTAGTCTTGTCTGTCTAGTCTTGTCTGTCTAGTCTTGTCTGTCTAGTCTTGTCTGTCTAGTCTTGTCTGTCTAGTCTTGTCTGTCTAGTCTTGTCTGTCTAGTCTTGTCTGTCTAGTCTTGTCTGTCTAGTCTTGTCTGTCTAGTCTTGTCTGTCTAGTCTTGTCTGTCTAGTCTTGTCTGTCTAGTCTTGTCTGTCTAGTCTTGTCTGTCTAGTCTTGTCTGTCTAGTCTTGTCTGTCTAGTCTTGTCTGTCTAGTCTTGTCTGTCTAGTCTTGTCTGTCTAGTCTTGTCTGTCTAGTCTTGTCTGTCTAGTCTTGTCTGTCTAGTCTTGTCTGTCTAGTCTTGTCTGTCTAGTCTTGTCTGTCTAGTCTTGTCTGTCTAGGTCTTGTCTGTCTGGTCTTGTCTGTCTAGTCTTGTCTGTCTAGTCTTGTCTGTCTAGTCTTGTCTGTCTAGTCTTGTCTGTCTAGTCTTGTCTGTCTAGTCTTGTCTGTCTAGTCTTGTCTGTCTAGTCTTGTCTGTCTAGTCTTGTCTGTCTAGTCTTGTCTGTCTAGTCTTGTCTGTCTAGTCTTGTCTGTCTAGTCTTGTCTGTCTAGTCTTGTCTGTCTAGTCTTGTCTGTCTAGTCTTGTCTGTCTAGTCTTGTCTGTCTAGTCTTGTCTGTCTAGTCTTGTCTGTCTAGTCTTGTCTGTCTAGTCTTGTCTGTCTAGTCTTGTCTGTCTAGTCTTGTCTGTCTAGTCTTGTCTGTCTAGTCTTGTCTGTCTAGTCTTGTCTGTCTAGTCTTGTCTGTCTAGTCTTGTCTAGTCTTGTCTGTCTAGTCTTGTCTGTCTAGTCTTGTCTAGTCTTGTCTGTCTAGTCTTGTCTGTCTAGTCTTGTCTGTCTAGTCTTGTCTGTCTAGTCTTGTCTGTCTAGTCTTGTCTGTCTAGTCTTGTCTGTCTAGTCTTGTCTGTCTAGTCTTGTCTGTCTAGTCTTGTCTGTCTAGTCTTGTCTGTCTAGTCTTGTCTGTCTAGTCTTGTCTGTCTGGTCTTGTCTGTCTAGTCTTGTCTGTCTAGTCTTGTCTGTCTAGTCTTGTCTGTCTAGTCTTGTCTGTCTAGTCTTGTCTGTCTAGTCTTGTCTGTCTAGTCTTGTCTGTCTAGTCTTGTCTGTCTAGTCTTGTCTGTCTAGTCTTGTCTGTCTAGTCTTGTCTGTCTAGTCTTGTCTGTCTAGTCTTGTCTGTCTAGTCTTGTCTGTCTAGTCTTGTCTGTCTAGTCTTGTCTGTCTAGTCTTGTCTGTCTAGTCTTGTCTGTCTAGTCTTGTCTGTCTAGTCTTGTCTGTCTAGTCTTGTCTGTCTAGTCTTGTCTGTCTAGTCTTGTCTGTCTAGTCTTGTCTGTCTAGTCTTGTCTGTCTAGTCTTGTATGTCTAGTCTTGTCTGTCTAGTCTTGTCTGTCTAGTCTTGTCTGTCTAGTCTTGTCTGTCTAGTCTTGTCTGTCTAGTCTTGTCTGTCTAGTCTTGTCTGTCTAGTCTTGTCTGTCTAGTCTTGTCTGTCTAGTCTTGTCTGTCTAGTCTTGTCTGTCTAGTCTTGTCTGTCTAGTCTTGTCTGTCTAGTCTTGTCTGTCTAGTCTTGTCTGTCTAGTCTTGTCTGTCTTAGTCTTGTCTGTCTAGTCTTGTCTGTCTAGTCTTGTCTGTCTAGTCTTGTCTGTCTAGTCTTGTCTGTCTAGTCTTGTCTGTCTAGTCTTGTCTGTCTAGTCTTGTCTGTCTAGTCTTGTCTGTCTAGTCTTGTCTGTCTAGTCTTGTCTGTCTAGTCTTGTCTGTCTAGTCTTGTCTGTCTAGTCTTGTCTGTCTAGTCTTGTCTGTCTAGTCTTGTCTGTCTAGTCATAATAGTTATACTATAATGGATTAACATGAAAAAGTTATGGCTTTAATATAATCTCGCGTGATAAAACGATTATCTACCGCCGGATGCCGCCTATCAACAGTTACATATGCTGTTTGTTATGGTTAGT